>JAAAWM010010161.1:0-34776 GCA_036873465.1 Thinopyrum obtusiflorum
AGACACCGGAGGGGGCTAGGGTTGTACAAAGTCGGTTTACAGAGAAAAGGAATCTTCATATCTGGTCGCCAAGCTTGCCTTCCATGCCAAGGAGAGTCCCATCCGGACACGGGAGAGAATATTCGGTCAGCCCATTAGTCCGGCCCATGTCCAACATGCCAGATGCCCAAGGACCCCTTAGTCCAGGACTCCCTCAGTAGCCCCTGAACCAGGCTTCAATGACGAGGTGTCTGGCGCGCAGATTGTCTTCGGCATTGCAAGGCGGGTTCCCCTTCCCGAATACTCCAAGATAGTCTTCAAACGCAACGAACATGTCCGGATCTGCAACACAAGTACCACACACAGCCGTAGAGAGTATAATATTTCACGAGTCCCATCCGCTGACAACTTTTTGCAAGACGACATCATGTCTGCCCGGTCATTATTTTGAACCATTTTCGTCTGCCGTTCCGCGTTTCGAGATGTGGTTTCCATTGGCACGTCTTGTCAAAGCAGAGATCGTGTCCCCTTATTGCGGGATTGTTATCAATATGGGCGTGGGTAACCCAACCGTGCCTGTTTACACAGCCCTTGGGAATAGGAGAGTTTTAAGGCGAGTGGGGAGGCGTTCGATATTCACTGCCTTTATAAGGGGATAAGGATTCCCTTTCTTCACCCACGCCTTCTCTCTTCCTCTGCCCTTCCATCCTCGAGCTCCAGCGCCCAAGTTCTCATCTTTTCTTCCTCAAGCAAGCACTCAACCGTGTCCGGATCCGGAGGGCAAGGCAAGTGGATGGCCTCCTCCGTTAAGGAGAAGGACATCGCTGATCTTCGGGAGGCTGGGTATCTGGCGAAGGGGGGGGGGGGGGGGGGGGGGGGGGGGGGGGGGGGGGGGGGGGGGGGGGGGGGGGGGGGGGGGGGGGGGGGGGGGGGGGGGGGGGGGGGGGGGGGGGGGGGGGGGGGGGGGGGGGGGGGGGGGGGGGGGGGGGGGGGGGGGGGGGGGGGGGGGGGGGGGGGGGGGGGGGGGGGGGGGGGGGGGGGGGGGGGGGGGGGGGGGGGGGGGGGGGGGGGGGGGGGGGGGGGGGGGGGGGGGGGGGGGGGGGGGGGGGGGGGGGGGGGGGGGGGGGGGGGGGGGGGGGGGGGGGGGGGGGGGGGGGGGGGGGGGGGGGGGGGGGGGGGGGGGGGGGGGGGGGGGGGGGGGGGGGGGGGGGGGGGGGGGGGGGGGGGGGGGGGGGGGGGGGGGGGGGGGGGGGGGGGGGGGGGGGGGGGGGGGGGGGGGGGGGGGGGGGGGGGGGGGGGGGGGGGGGGGGGGGGGGGGGGGGGGGGGGGGGGGGGGGGGGGGGGGGGGGGGGGGGGGGGGGGGGGGGGGGGGGGGGGGGGGGGGGGGGGGGGGGGGGGGGGGGGGGGGGGGGGGGGGGGGGGGGGGGGGGGGGGGGGGGGGGGGGGGGGGGGGGGGGGGGGGGGGGGGGGGGGGGGGGGGGGGGGGGGGGGGGGGGGGGGGGGGGGGGGGGGGGGGGGGGGGGGGGGGGGGGGGGGGGGGGGGGGGGGGGGGGGGGGGGGGGGGGGGGGGGGGGGGGGGGGGGGGGGGGGGGGGGGGGGGGGGGGGGGGGGGGGGGGGGGGGGGGGGGGGGGGGGGGGGGGGGGGGGGGGGGGGGGGGGGGGGGGGGGGGGGGGGGGGGGGGGGGGGGGGGGGGGGGGGGGGGGGGGGGGGGGGGGGGGGGGGGGGGGGGGGGGGGGGGGGGGGGGGGGGGGGGGGGGGGGGGGGGGGGGGGGGGGGGGGGGGGGGGGGGGGGGGGGGGGGGGGGGGGGGGGGGGGGGGGGGGGGGGGGGGGGGGGGGGGGGGGGGGGGGGGGGGGGGGGGGGGGGGGGGGGGGGGGGGGGGGGGGGGGGGGGGGGGGGGGGGGGGGGGGGGGGGGGGGGGGGGGGGGGGGGGGGGGGGGGGGGGGGGGGGGGGGGGGGGGGGGGGGGGGGGGGGGGGGGGGGGGGGGGGGGGGGGGGGGGGGGGGGGGGGGGGGGGGGGGGGGGGGGGGGGGGGGGGGGGGGGGGGGGGGGGGGGGGGGGGGGGGGGGGGGGGGGGGGGGGGGGGGGGGGGGGGGGGGGGGGGGGGGGGGGGGGGGGGGGGGGGGGGGGGGGGGGGGGGGGGGGGGGGGGGGGGGGGGGGGGGGGGGGGGGGGGGGGGGGGGGGGGGGGGGGGGGGGGGGGGGGGGGGGGGGGGGGGGGGGGGGGGGGGGGGGGGGGGGGGGGGGGGGGGGGGGGGGGGGGGGGGGGGGGGGGGGGGGGGGGGGGGGGGGGGGGGGGGGGGGGGGGGGGGGGGGGGGGGGGGGGGGGGGGGGGGGGGGGGGGGGGGGGGGGGGGGGGGGGGGGGGGGGGGGGGGGGGGGGGGGGGGGGGGGGGGGGGGGGGGGGGGGGGGGGGGGGGGGGGGGGGGGGGGGGGGGGGGGGGGGGGGGGGGGGGGGGGGGGGGGGGGGGGGGGGGGGGGGGGGGGGGGGGGGGGGGGGGGGGGGGGGGGGGGGGGGGGGGGGGGGGGGGGGGGGGGGGGGGGGGGGGGGGGGGGGGGGGGGGGGGGGGGGGGGGGGGGGGGGGGGGGGGGGGGGGGGGGGGGGGGGGGGGGGGGGGGGGGGGGGGGGGGGGGGGGGGGGGGGGGGGGGGGGGGGGGGGGGGGGGGGGGGGGGGGGGGGGGGGGGGGGGGGGGGGGGGGGGGGGGGGGGGAGGGCTCCCTTGCGGATTACACCGCGTGGGACATTGACAGTAGTCCAGAGCGACGCCCCCGGAACAAGCCCCTGGCCGCATCATAAGTACTGACAAACTCGTATTCGTTTATGTATCCGGCCTCTCCTCTTTGTTGTAATAACATGGTTAATTGTGCTATTGCAGTCCGGCCCACGACAGCTCCCAGCGATCCTCATCAAGAGGTTCGTTGGATTCAAAGGCGATGGCCAGTGAGTCACCGCCGGCCGCTTACTCTCCCACGGCCAAGGGAGACACGGAGGTGCTGTCGTGAAGGACTTTCCCTGGCCAGGGAGAGTCTCAGGAGGCCGTCAGGGTGGCGCCAGAGGGCAAAAGCTCGGCCGCCGGACACATGGGGGAGCAGTCCCCCATGGAGACTGGCGATGGGGGCCATGCTCAATTCGGCCCCCAGCCGAACACGATGCCGGAGACCTATACGGCTCTAGAGTCCGGCCAGCAACCTCCTTCGAAAGAAGGTGGTGTGCCTATTCCGCCGGTGGCCTCTGTCCAACCAGAGGCACCTGATAATCTGCTGGAAGCACTACGAGGCACTTCCATCATGGATGAACATCGTATCCTTATGGGTACGGTGATTGGGAGGGTTCAGTCCGTCAAGAGCGGACTGACCGAATCCTGCAACGGCCTGTTGACCCGCTTTGAGGTAAGCGGTGTAAAAGAAAAAGTCCCAATATAGACAGTAGCCCCTGAGACACTGTCCGGTGTTCGGAAAGAAAGGCCGGACAGAGGATCAATTAAATTTCGCAGCAAACTAACTAAAGTTGTCTGATGTGAATAAGCAGGCATCATTGCTGGCCGCAACCTCCCACACTCCTGAAGTCTTCGGACTAAAGCAGAGACTGGAGTGGACCGAGGAGGAGCTCGGCCAAGTGAGGAAGCAGCTGGAAGACCAGCAAGGTATGTAATGACTTGCTATATATTCAGAAAGAATAAGTGATGTGCATTTACCATAGTGTTATGATATGTGTAGGAGCGACGACCGAGGTCGAGGCCCTTAAAAAGGCCCTGGCCGAAGCCGAGGAGAAAGCTGCCAAGGAGCAAGCCGCCCATAAGAAGCTCAAGGCCAGGCTTAACGAGGTCCAGCAAGAGCTCCAGGACGCTGTGAAGAAGTGCGAGGCCTTGGAGTGCGATGTTTCAGCTCGAGAGAGCGAACTCGCCAAGGCTTGCCAAAGCACGGAAGAAGCCCGGGTTGAGGCCCGGGGCGCCCTCCAGGAGATCCAGGAGGCCAAGAAGATCGCGGCGGGTAGGGCATTTAGTATGCAAAGCAAGTATGTGAAGAAGAAGTATTTCTTACTAACCCGGATTCAGAGTTCTCCAGGGGCGTTTGCGGATCTGCCGCACAGTGTGTCAGACGCTGCGGAGTTCTTCCGAGCCGAAGAAGGGAGCTCAACGGAGAAGCTGTTCTGGTCACAGTACCTTGCGCCAGAACATCCAGTGCCCTTCACCGATCAGCTGAAACAGCTGGTCGAGCTGCATAGGGTGGCCGAACTGGCCATGAAGGATTTAATAATCCAGTTGTGGCCTGCCGAAGCTATACCCAGCAGCTACTTCGGCCTCGTGAAGCGGCTGGTGAATGCCGGTCCTCGGCTGGATGTCATCAAGCGGTCGGTTTGCATCGAGGGCGCGCACATGGCCTTCGCCCGCATCAAGGACTGGTGGGCGAAGATGGACGCCGTCAAGCTTATGACCGAAGGGCCACCTGAGGGCAAGGAGTGCCGCACGCCCGAGCGATATTTTGAAGACGTCCTGGAGGGGTCTCGCATTGTGGCAACGCAATGTGCGAAAGACATTATCTTTGAATGAATACATTCATGTTGTCTCTGCCTTGTATGATGAAACAAAGTTGTTATGTAATATAATTTTTGTTATGTTTAAAATTTTTACCTCCTGTGCGGCCGTGTTGTATGAAATCTAAGAGTTGGCCAGTCATCGACTTCTGCCCCCACGTAGGCAGTACGGGGGTGTTCGGGATGGAATCTAAACACTCTTGATCCAATTGTTTGGTCCTTGAAGGAGGTGTTTAGCGCAACAAACCAGGCAATCAGACTATGCGGCTTTAGCACCCTCACTTAGCCATAGGAGTTTTACAATAATAATGTGGGTGCAACCCCTAGTATCCGAACTAGAATGCTATAAGCACCTGATCGGGTAAGTACCGATCCCTCGCGTAACGCGGAAAAAATCTCTAACGATTTGAAACCTCCGAAGAGTTGACCGGCTCTCGCCGCATCATGACAGTCAGTTTTTGGCTTTCTCTACTGAGGTGCTCCTTCGGGTAAACCGGGGCACAATCGTAGTAGTGCTCCCTTTAATACCTTAGCCGATATAGCGGAACGTAAGGTAGCAAGCACAGGAGCCGAGCAACCCAACTATTGACCAAAGACATGATTCGGAGCCAATGCATATAGTGCTAAATTTGGGGTGCCGAACTATACTGTAAAAGTGTTCGGACTTTGTTGCCATAGTGTGGGGCACTATGAAGCCCCTGGCAGATTGAAACGAACCACAGTGTATGGATGCTTTCTGATAAGATTATTAAAAAAGGAAAACAGAAAAGGAGCAAAAGTAACGAGCAGGGGCCCTAAAATTTGGGCCGCAAACTGTTTCCATTATAATTTGATTAATACGTCAAAGCGCATTGATACAAATAGTGTGATAAGCAACAGGCTATTTAACATGCCACAACCAAGGGAGAGCTGCGTGTGTGGGCCCTGAAAACAGGTAGAGTGGTCGTTAAAGAGACCACCTAGAAATTCCCCTCTATGTCCAAGCTGACTGCCGGCTTGGTGTATTTGTCCTTCGAAAGGACATGCGATCAAGCCATCAGGGAAGGCCTGTGGAAAAGAAACCTGAAAAGGAAAAAAGGAAACAGTGAAAGTATATGTGTCCGGGAGCGGTTGAGCCGTATTGTGGATCGCAAGCTAGTTATGCCTCCGTCTATGCCGATGGTATTTTGAGTGCGTAGTTATGTACGCGTGGTGCGAATGCCGCCACTTGATCGGGACTGGGACAGAGGCCGAATTGCTAGTCGAGCTCTTGTTGAGCCGAGCTGTCCTGCTGTAGAATAGTCCGGACCCTCTTGATAGCGTCCGGGAGCTCGGACGCCGAATTAAGGTTCTGCTTGAAAAGGCCGCTCTGTACTTCTGCAGCTAAGGCAGCGGTGTGCTCCTCGGTACGGAGGGAGTGTTCCGTGTTTCCATTAACTGTTATGACGCCGCGTGGTCCGGGCATCTTGAGCTTGAGGTAAGCATAATGAGGCACCGCATTGAATCGAGCGAATGCGGTTCGTCCAAGCAGTGCGTGATAGCCACTACAAAAGGGGACGATATCGAAGATTAACTCTTCGCTTCGGAAGTTGTCCGGAGATCCGAAGACAACCTCTAGTGTGATTGAGCCCGTACAGCGGGCCTCTACACCTTGTATGACTCCTTTAAAGGTAGTCTTTGTGGGCTTGATCCGTGATGGATTAATGCCCATTTTGCGCACTGTGTCCTGATAGAGCAGATTGAGGCTGCTGCCGCCGTCCATGAGGACTCGTGTTAGGTGAAATCCATCAATGATTGGGTCGAGGACCAGCGCGGCTGAACCGCCATGACGGATACTGGTCGGATGATCCCGACGATCAAAAGTGATCGGGCATGACGACCATGGATTAAATTTTGGGGCGACTGGCTCTATCGCATAGACGTCCCTGAGCGCGCGCTTGCGCTCCCTCTTGGGGATGTGTGTAGCATATATCATGTTCACCGTTTTGACCTGAGGGGGAAACTTCTTTTGTCCCCCTGTGTTCGGTTGCCGGGGCTCCTCGTCATCGTCCTCGCTTTGCGATCCCTTTTCCTTGTTCTCGGCATTTAACTTGCCTGCCTATTTAAAAACCCAACAATCTCTGTTGGTATGATTGGCTGGTTTGTCTGGGGTGCCGTGGATCTGGCACGGAGGATCAAGTATGCGGTCCATGCTGGATGGTCCCTGATTGTTTCTTTTATATGGCTTCTTCCGCTGACCGGACTTGGAGCCACTGAATCCGGCGTTGACTGTCGTGTCATCGGTGTTGTCGCCATTGCTTCGGAGTTTGTGTCTGCTGGGTCAGAGCTTGCCGTTGCTGTTTTTGACCTCGGAGGTGCCCATTTCACTTGCTGTGTTTTTGATACGGGCCAGCCAACTATCCTCACCCACACAAAAGCGGGTCATGAGTGCCGTGAGAGCTGCCATGGACTTCGGCTTTTCCTGGCCGAGGTGGCGGGCGAGCCATTCATCACGGATGCTATGTTTAAAGGCCGCTAGGGCTTCGGCATCCGGACAGTCGACGATCTGGTTCTTTTTAGTTAGGAACCTAGTCCAGAATTTCCTGGCTGACTCTCCAGGCTGTTGAACTATGTGACTTAAGTCATCGACATCTGGTGGCCGGACATATGTACCTTGGAAGTTGTCAAGGAAGGCTTCTTCCAAGTCCTCCCAGCTGCCAATAGAATTTTCAGGCAGGCTGTTTAACCAGTGCCGAGCTGGTCCTTTGAGTTTTAGTGGGAGGTATTTGATGGCGTGAAGGTCATCTCCGCGGGCCATATGGATGTGAAGAATAAAATCCTCGATCCATACCGCGGGGTCAATTGTTCCATCGTATGATTTGATATTTACGGGTTTAAACCCTTCTGGAAATTAATGATCCATTACTTCGTCAGTGAAGCAAAGAGGGTGTGCGGCGCCTCTACATCGGGCCACATCGCGACGTCGCTCCGATGGAGTCCGTCTGCGGTTTTCGGCCCGGGCGTGGCTAGGCTTGTCATGTCCGAATAGATAGCTGATACGTCTCCATCATATCTACTTTTCCAAACACTTTTGCCCATGTTTTGGACTCTAACTTGCATGATTTGAATGGAACTAACCCGGACTGACGCTGTTTTCAGCAGAATTGCCATGGTGTTATTTTTGTGCAGAAATAAAAGTTCTCAGAATGACCTAAAACTTCACGGAGAATATTTTTGGAATTAATAAAAAATACTGGCGAAAGAATCAAGGCCAGGGGGCCCACTCCCTGTCCACGAGGGTGGGGGGCGCGCCTACCCCCTGGGCGCGCCCCCTGCCTCGTGGGCCCCCTGGTGCTCCACCGACCTCAACTCCAACTCCATATAATCACGTTCGGGGAGAAAAAAACCAGAGAGAAGGATTCGTCGCGTTTTACGATACGGAGCCGCCGCCAAGCCCTAATCTCTCTCGGGAGGGCTGATCTGGAGTCCGTTCGGGGCTCCGGAGAGGGGAATCCATCGCCATCGTCATCATCAACCTTCCTCCATCACCAATTTCATGATGCTCACCGCCGTGCGTGAGTAATTCCATCAGAGGCTTGCTGGACGGTGATGGGTTGGATGATATTTACCATGTAATCGAGTTAGTTTTGTTAGGGTTTGATCCCTAGTATCCACTATGTTCTGAGATTGATGTTGCCCCCCCCCCCCCCCCCCCCCCCCCCCCCCCCCCCCCCCCCCCCCCCCCCCCCCCCCCCCCCCCCCCCCCCCCCCCCCCCCCCCCCCCCCCCCCCCCCCCCCCCCCCCCCCCCCCCCCCCCCCCCCCCCCCCCCCCCCCCCCCCCCCCCCCCCCCCCCCCCCCCCCCCCCCCCCCCCCCCCCCCCCCCCCCCCCCCCCCCCCCCCCCCCCCCCCCCCCCCCCCCCCCCCCCCCCCCCCCCCCCCCCCCCCCCCCCCCCCCCCCCCCCCCCCCCCCCCCCCCCCCCCCCCCCCCCCCCCCCCCCCCCCCCCCCCCCCCCCCCCCCCCCCCCCCCCCCCCCCCCCCCCCCCCCCCCCCCCCCCCCCCCCCCCCCCCCCCCCCCCCCCCCCCCCCCCCCCCCCCCCCCCCCCCCCCCCCCCCCCCCCCCCCCCCCCCCCCCCCCCCCCCCCCCCCCCCCCCCCCCCCCCCCCCCCCCCCCCCCCCCCCCCCCCCCCCCCCCCCCCCCCCCCCCCCCCCCCCCCCCCCCCCCCCCCCCCCCCCCCCCCCCCCCCCCCCCCCCCCCCCCCCCCCCCCCCCCCCCCCCCCCCCCCCCCCCCCCCCCCCCCCCCCCCCCCCCCCCCCCCCCCCCCCCCCCCCCCCCCCCCCCCCCCCCCCCCCCCCCCCCCCCCCCCCCCCCCCCCCCCCCCCCCCCCCCCCCCCCCCCCCCCCCCCCCCCCCCCCCCCCCCCCCCCCCCCCCCCCCCCCCCCCCCCCCCCCCCCCCCCCCCCCCCCCCCCCCCCCCCCCCCCCCCCCCCCCCCCCCCCCCCCCCCCCCCCCCCCCCCCCCCCCCCCCCCCCCCCCCCCCCCCCCCCCCCCCCCCCCCCCCCCCCCCCCCCCCCCCCCCCCCCCCCCCCCCCCCCCCCCCCCCCCCCCCCCCCCCCCCCCCCCCCCCCCCCCCCCCCCCCCCCCCCCCCCCCCCCCCCCCCCCCCCCCCCCCCCCCCCCCCCCCCCCCCCCCCCCCCCCCCCCCCCCCCCCCCCCCCCCCCCCCCCCCCCCCCCCCCCCCCCCCCCCCCCCCCCCCCCCCCCCCCCCCCCCCCCCCCCCCCCCCCCCCCCCCCCCCCCCCCCCCCCCCCCCCCCCCCCCCCCCCCCCCCCCCCCCCCCCCCCCCCCCCCCCCCCCCCCCCCCCCCCCCCCCCCCCCCCCCCCCCCCCCCCCCCCCCCCCCCCCCCCCCCCCCCCCCCCCCCCCCCCCCCCCCCCCCCCCCCCCCCCCCCCCCCCCCCCCCCCCCCCCCCCCCCCCCCCCCCCCCCCCCCCCCCCCCCCCCCCCCCCCCCCCCCCCCCCCCCCCCCCCCCCCCCCCCCCCCCCCCCCCCCCCCCCCCCCCCCCCCCCCCCCCCCCCCCCCCCCCCCCCCCCCCCCCCCCCCCCCCCCCCCCCCCCCCCCCCCCCCCCCCCCCCCCCCCCCCCCCCCCCCCCCCCCCCCCCCCCCCCCCCCCCCCCCCCCCCCCCCCCCCCCCCCCCCCCCCCCCCCCCCCCCCCCCCCCCCCCCCCCCCCCCCCCCCCCCCCCCCCCCCCCCCCCCCCCCCCCCCCCCCCCCCCCCCCCCCCCCCCCCCCCCCCCCCCCCCCCCCCCCCCCCCCCCCCCCCCCCCCCCCCCCCCCCCCCCCCCCCCCCCCCCCCCCCCCCCCCCCCCCCCCCCCCCCCCCCCCCCCCCCCCCCCCCCCCCCCCCCCCCCCCCCCCCCCCCCCCCCCCCCCCCCCCCCCCCCCCCCCCCCCCCCCCCCCCCCCCCCCCCCCCCCCCCCCCCCCCCCCCCCCCCCCCCCCCCCCCCCCCCCCCCCCCCCCCCCCCCCCCCCCCCCCCCCCCCCCCCCCCCCCCCCCCCCCCCCCCCCCCCCCCCCCCCCCCCCCCCCCCCCCCCCCCCCCCCCCCCCCCCCCCCCCCCCCCCCCCCCCCCCCCCCCCCCCCCCCCCCCCCCCCCCCCCCCCCCCCCCCCCCCCCCCCCCCCCCCCCCCCCCCCCCCCCCCCCCCCCCCCCCCCCCCCCCCCCCCCCCCCCCCCCCCCCCCCCCCCCCCCCCCCCCCCCCCCCCCCCCCCCCCCCCCCCCCCCCCCCCCCCCCCCCCCCCCCCCCCCCCCCCCCCCCCCCCCCCCCCCCCCCCCCCCCCCCCCCCCCCCCCCCCCCCCCCCCCCCCCCCCCCCTAGTCCTTCTAAGAAGAAGAAAAAGAAAAATGATAGGACTTTGCATGCTTCTAGTGAACCTGTTGTTGACACACCTGAGAATCCCAATGATATTTCTATTTTGGATGCTGAAACACAATCTGGTGATGAACATGAACCTAGTGATAATGTTAATAATGATGTTCATGTTGATGCTCAACCTAGTAATGACAATGATGTAGAAATTGAACCTGCTGTTGATCTTGATGACCCACAATCAAAGAATCAACGTTATGATAAGAGAGACTTTGTTGCTAGGAAGCACGGTAAAGAAAGAGAACCATGGGTTCAGAAACCCATGCCTTTTCCTCCCAAACCATCCAAGAAAAAGGATGATGAGGATTTTGAGCGCTTTGCTGAAATGATTAGACCTATCTTTTTGCATATGCGTTTTACTGATATGCTTAAAATGAATCCTTATGCTAAGTACATGAAAGATATTGTCAAAAATAAAAGAAAGATACCGGAAGCAGAAATTTCCACCATGCTTGCCAATTATACTTTTAAAGGTGGAATACCAAAGAAACTTGGAGATCCAGGAGTACTAACTATACCATGCTCCATTAAAAGAAACTATGTTAGAACTGCTTTATGTGATCTTGGAGCCGGTGTTAGTGTTATGCCTCTCTCTTTATATCGTAGACTTGATTTGAATAAGTTGAGACCTACTGAAATATCTTTGCAAATGGCTAATAAATGAATTGCTATACCTGTCGGTATTTGCGAGGATGTGCCTGTTGTGGTTGCAAATGTTACTATTTTAACGGACTTTGTTATTCTTGATATTCCCGAGGACGATAGTATGTCAATTATCCTTGGTAGACCCTTTTTTAATATTGCAGGTGCTGTTATTGATTGCAACAAAGGCAATGCCACTTTTCATGTTAATGGTAATGAGAATACGGTACACTTTCTGAGGAAACAACCTCAAGTCCACAGTATCAATTCTATTGGAAAAATTCCATCAATTATTATTGGAGGTTTTGAATGTCCTCTTCCTACGGTCAAGAAGAAATATGATATTCTTATTATTGGGGACGTGCATATCCCCGTTGAGGTAACCTAGTGTTATTCGAAATTTCTCCGGTTTCATGTTATTCGAAATGAGTTTGTTAACAAGACTTGATCAACCTTGTTAGTAGATTCCTTTTGATGAGCATGAGATGGATGAAGTTAGAAAGCACAACCTTCTCTACCCTCCTATTACTTTCTGTTATTTAGATTAAATAAAGCAAAAATAGTATTTTCTATTTATTTTCTGAATTATCCGTGCAATAAAAAAATATACCCCGAAAATAAAAGTTCTCCAAATGCCCTGAAAATGAAATATGATTTTTTCTAGAATATTTGAGAATATCTGGCACTGAGAACACATCAGGGGGAGCAAGCACCTGGCCACAAGGGTCCAGGGTGCGCCCACCCCCTGGGCGCGCCCCCCTGCCTCGTGGGCCCCTGGTGGCCCCCCTCCATTTATTCCAGCCACCACACACTCCATCTTCCTCCCAAAAAAATCACCAACCAGCTCAACCACGAGTTCTAGCTCATGTTGCTGCTATTTTCGATCTCCTTCCTCAAAGCTCCACTCACAAAACTGCTTTGGGGGATTGTTCTTCGGTATGTGACTCCTCCAATGGTCCAATTAGTTTTTGTTCTAGTGCTTTATTCATTGCAAATTTTTGCTGCCTAGGTGACCCTGTTCTTGAGCTTGCTTGTCAAATTTATATGGTCCCAAGTAGTTATAATGCATGATATAGTCTCTAGGCACTTGTGGGAGTAGTTGCTAATAATTTTGTTGAGTTTGGTTCACTTTTATTTTGAGTTACTAAAATTTTCAGAAATTTTTTAGAGGAAGAAATATGTTTAGGAAAATATACCAAGGTGGTTCTTCAAGGAAGCAAGGACCCAGGCCCGCAATGCGTGAGCCGGACCATGAACTACCAAGAGAAGCTCAAGTGCGGCCTTGTGAATGGCCGTTAGAAGATTTCATGGTCCGGGCAGGAATTAAGGAGGAATTTGACGCATATGTGCGTAATGCTGAACTCGAGGGCTTCATGGTAGATAAGTGCCCTCAGTATTATCACCTAACTGATTCCTTTGTGAGAAGGTTCAAATCTTCATCTCCACGCAATTCTCACACTGTCCTATTTGATCTCTATGGTAAATCTTATACTATGGACTTAGAAGATTTTAATACTGCTTGCAAGCTTCCACAATGGGGTAGTGCTAGTGAACCTCGCAAATCTGAGTTTAAAGATTTTCTTGATAGTATTACTGTTGGGGAATCTAGAGAGATTACATGAGCCACCATAGGGAGCATTCATTTTCCTGCTATACATTATTTTTCTCTCTTTATAGGTAGATGCATAAATGGTAAGGATGAGGCATGCCACATGTGTGTTCCAGATCTTAGTGTTCTCAAGAGTGCTGTTTTAGGAGATAAACAATATAACTTGGGGGCCATTGTTGCACGAAGGTTGCATAATAATGGTTTAAGTGGAGACTTGTTTGCTGGAATTTATGCAACCCGTGTGGCTAATTTTCTTGAGATACCCATACATGAAAATGATATGGAATTGCCTCCCACTTATCTAGGTTATGAGGCTATGGTTCGCCATCAGTTTATTGAGAGGAATGAACAACATCTCCAGTACCGACTAATGTTTGACAAGCGCCGCATTTTCCATGTTGCTCTCCTTGCTCCTACTTTCTTTGACTTTAAGGCAAAAGGGAGATATATTATAACCAGGGAGGAGGCGAACAAGTATAAGAGGAGGACTGAGGCAGCTCGCCTCCAAGCTGCAGCTCATGAGGCAATAGCTGCTGCATCACAGTACGACCCCAACTACAACTTTAGATATCCGCCAGGCCAGCCGTGGCCATAGACCAACTTAGGCCAAAAGCCTAAGCTTGGGGGAGTACGTATCTCTCACCGACATTAAATTCATGTTCACACACTTATTCCAATTGTCGGTGCTCATACTTTTTCATTGTAATATCCATGCTAGTTTATTTCCTTTTTCTAGTCTTCTTCTTGTGTGTTTGAAAAGCCTTAAGAAAAACAAAAAAATTAGTCATAGCCTTTAGCTAGTTTACTTTCCATGCTTGTAGTAGTAATAATTAAAAAAGAAAACCCAAAAAGATTTCTCATTCTTCTTTTGCTTGTTGGCAGCTTTCCCGTGTAAATAGTTTTATTTTATTTCTTTTCTTTGGGGGTCGAGAGGAGAAGACCATAATTAAAATGCTGAAGTGGCTCTTATATGCATTATTGTTGATTTAACCAAGAGCCCATATTACCTTGTCTTCTCCCTTGAATTGAATGCTTGCAGATTCCAGCTTAGTCCAATGCACGTGCACTATTATTATTATACACATCGTTCAGTCATGCAAGTGAAAGGCAATAATGATGATATATGACGTACTGATTGAGATGAGAGAAGCTGGTATGAACTCGACCTCTCTTGTTTTTGTAAATATGATTAGTTCATCGTTCCTGATTCAGCCTATTATGAATGAACATGTTTGCAATGACAATTAGAGATTATAGTTGCTCATGCCATGCTTAATTTTCTAGGAGTATATAATGGTTTACCTTGCGTGCCAACATGCTATTAAAATAGTTGTGATGTGGTATGATAGGGTGGTATCCTCCTTTGAATGATTCGAGTGACTTGACTTGGCACATGTTCACACATGTAGTTGAAACAAAATGAACATAGCCTCCATGATATTTATTTTCATGGTGGATTATATCCTACTCATGCTTGCACTCAATGTTTATTAATTTTAATGCATGTTCATGACTATTGTCGCTCTCTAGTTGGTCACCTCCCAGTCTTTTTCTAGCCTTCACTTGTACTAAGCGGGAATACTGCTTGTGCATCCACTTCCATAAACCCCAAAGTTATTCCATATGAGTCCACCATACCTTCCTATATGCGGTATCTACCTGCCGTTCCAAGTAAATTTGTATGTGCCAAACTCTAAACCTTCAAATGAAATTCTGTTTTGCATGCTCGAATAGCTCATGTATCAACTAGGGCTGTCTGTATCTTCCATGCTAGGCGGGTTATTCTCAAGAGGAGTGGACTCCGCTCCTCACTCACGAGAAAATGGCTGGTCACCGGGATGCCCAGTCCCATGCTCTAAGCAACTCAAATCGAAATAATTGCAAACAAAACTCCCCCAGGGCTGTTGCTAGTTGGAGGCACTCGTTGTTTCGAGCAAGCCATGGATTGATGCTTGTTGGTGGTGGGGGAGTATAAACTTTACCCTTCTGTTTGGCAACCGCCCATAATGTGTGTAGCATGGAAGATATCGAGATCTCTCGGTTGTTATGTTGACAATGAAAGTATGCCGCTCAAAATATTATTTACCTCTGTTTCAAAATCGAGCTCTGGCACCTCTACAAATCCCTGCTTCCCTCTACGAAGGGCCTATCTATTTACTTTTATGTTGAGTCATCACCCTCTTATTAAAAAGCACCAGCTGGAGAGCACCGCTGTCATTTGCATCCATTACTATTAATTTATATTGGGTATGACTATGACTGGATCTCTTTTACCATGAATTACAATGTTTAGTCAGTCCTTGATCTTCAAAGGTGCTCTGCATTTATGTTTTGCGGTCTTAGAAAGGGCTAGCGAGATACCATCTTGTTATATCATATTATGATTGTTTTCAGAAAGTGTTGTCATCTGAGATTTATTACTATTGCTCGCTAGTTGATTATGCCATTGATATGAGTGAATATGAGACCTAAATGTTATTGTGAATATGGTTAGTTCATAATCTTTGCAGAAAACTTGAATGCTGGCTTTACATATTTACAACAACAAGATTCTTTATCACTTTCAGTTTGTCAACTGAATTGCTTCAGGACAAGCAAAGGTTTAAGCTTGGGGGAGTTGATACGTCTCCATCGTATCTACTTTTCCAAACACTTTTGCCCTTGTTTTGGACTCTAACTTGCATGGTTTGAATCGAACTAACCCGGTCTGACGCTGTTTTCAGCAGAATTTTCATGGTGTTATTTTTGTGCAGAAATAAAAGTTCTTGGAATGACCTGAAACTTCACGGAGAATATTTTTGTAATTAATAAAAAATACTGGCGAAAGAATCAAGGCCAGGGGGCCCACACCCTTTCCACGAGGGTGGGGGGCGCGCCTACCCCCCTGGGCGCGCCCCACTGCCTCGTGGGCCCCTTGGTGCTCCACCGACCTCAACCCCAACTCCATATATTCACGTTCGGGGAGAAAAAAATCAGAGAGAAGGATTCATCATATTTTATGATACGGAGCCACCGCCAAGCCCTAATCTCTCCCTGGAGGGCTGATCTGGAGTCCGTTCGGGGCTCCAGAGAGGGGAATCCGTCGCCATCGTCATCATCAACCTTCCTCCATCACCAATTTCATGATGCTCACCGCCGTGCCTGAGTAATTCCATCATAGGCTTGCTGGACGATGATGGGCTGGATGAGATTTACCATGTAATCGAGTTAGTTTTGTTAGGGTTTGATCCCTAGTATCCACTATGTTCTGAGATTGATGTTGCTATGACTTTGCTATGCTTAATGCTTGTCATTAGGGCCCGAGTGCCATGATTTTAGATCTGAACCTATTATGATTTCATGAATATATGTGAGTTCTTGATCCTATCTTGCAAGTCAATAGTCACCTACTATGTGTTATGATCCGGTAACCCTGAAGTGACAATAATCGGGACCACTCCCGGTGATGACCGTAGTTTGAGGAGTTCATGTATTCACTAAGTGTTAATGCTTTGGTCCGGTACTCTATTAAAAGGAGGCCTTAATATCCCTTAGTTTCCAATAGGACCCCGCTACCACGGGAGGGTAGGACAAAAGATGTCATGCAAGTTCTTTTCCATAAGCACGTATGACTATATTCGGAATACATGCCTACATTACATTGATGAATTGGACCTAGTTCTGTGTCACCCTATGTTATAACTATTGCATGAGGAATCACATCCGACATAATTCTCCATCACCGATCCAATCCCTATGAGCTTTTCACATATTGCTCTTTGCTTAGTTACTTTTCCGTTGCCACTGTTACAATTACTACAAAGCTACTACTGTCACTTTTGCTACCATTACCGTTACTTCCATACTACTTTGCTACTAAATACTTTGCTGTAGATACTAAGTTATCCAGGTGTGGTTGAATTGACAACTCAACTACTAATACTTAAGAATATTCTTTGGCTCCCCTTGTGTCGAATCAATAAATTTGGGTTGAATACTCTACCCTCGAAAACTATTGCGATCCCCTATACTTGTGGGTTATCAATAGCTGTCGTCACGTGTTGGGGCACGTCCTCGCGATCCGTAGATCGATCTGGTATGTCCTGCTCTACTGTCCAGGTCCTGTCGAAGGTCATATGTATAACCCCGAGCTATTTTATCCCTCCCTTTACGGCGAGGTGGGGCGGTCTGGTGTTCGGCCTGAGTTGCCGCTTTATCTCGACCGCGTGGTGGTCAGTCAGCCGCATTGCGCGATGATGGTAAGGGCTCCAGTGCCTCGTCATCGAACTGAGGTAGCAATTTGCGCTTTGGGTAACTTTTAGCTGGGCGCATAAGGCCGTATTCTTCGGCTCCCAGGATATCACTCCATATATCGTTGAGCAGATCTTGATCAGCTTGAAGCTGCTGCTGCTTCTTTTTCAGGCTCCTTGCAGTGGCTATTAGCTGGTGCTTAAAGCGCTCCTGCTCGAGAGGTTCCTCAGGCATGATAAAATTCTCGTTGCCAAGGCTCACCTCATCCTCGGAGGGTGGAAGATATGTGCTGCCCTCCGAGTTGTCGTTTATGGCCTGTTCATCAGGGCTAACTTGCCCATCTTCCCGATCGTCCTATTTGGCCGTTTGTTCGTCGGGATCTTCTCTGTCTTCAGCACCGTCCGGAGTGTTATCGTCTCCTGTGCCAGTGATGTTGTCCTTGCTGCGGCGGGATTTAGAGCGGTGCCACTGATGCCGGTGCTTTGGTTGTGTCTTAGGAGGTTCGTCCTCAACTGGATTTTCCTTGTCCTCGCCGTTATTCTCCTTGGGTGTATCCACCATGTATACGTCGTACGAAGAAGTGGCCGTCCAACGTCCGGTGAACGGCGGGTTTTGGCCATGCTCCTCATCTGCATCATCGTCCATACCGTCGATGTCTTCGGAGCCGTAATCGAGCATGTCGGTTAAGTCTTCGACAGTGGCTATGAAGTGGGTGGCGGGTGGGAAGCCAAATTCCCTGTCATCAGCCTCCAGTTCGAACCGGATATAATTTGGCTGTGAGCCCTCTGCTAAGGATAGATTTTTTAATGAGCTTAACATGTCGCCTAAAGGCGAGTGCCGGAAGATGTCCTCGGTGCTGAATTCGACGATCGATGACCGATCCAGCTCAACGTGCGCGGACACACGTGGTTCGGAACTTATGGCCGGAAACGAGTCCGAGGTTCTGGAGACACAGATACCACCCGAGGTTAGGTCTGTGTGCGGCTCCAACGCCGTGGAATCAGCGGCCTCTGTGGCAGGGTTGAGCTTCCCGTCCTTGGATGGCGCGATCTGCTCCGGATCTGAGGCCGGGTTAGTTATAGGTGCAATTTCCTGAGCATGGTCCGATGACAGATTTAAGTCATGTTCATCGTAGGGACAGGGAGCGGCCGCAGTGGTCTCGAATCCATCAAAGATCAAATCTCCACGGATGTCCACAACATAGTTCAAGCTCCCGAATCTAACCTGATGGCCAGGGGCATAGCTGTCGATCTGCTCCAGATGGCCAAGCGAGTTGGCCCACAGTGCGAATCCGCCGAACACGAAGATCTGTCCGGGGAGGAAGGTTTCCCCTTGGACAGCATCATCGTTGACGATTGAAGGAGCCATCAAACCTTTTGAGGACGGCACAGTGGAATTCTCAATGAAAGCACCAATGTTGGTGTCAAAACTGGCGGATCTCGGGTAGGGGGGGTCCCGAACTGTGCGTCTAAGGTTGATGGTAACAGGAGACGGGGACACAATGTTTACCCAGGTTCGAGCCCTCTCTATGGAGGTAATACCCTACTTGCTGCTTGATTGATCTTGATGAATATGAGTATTACAAGAGTTGATCTACCACGAGATTGTAATGGCTAAAACCCTAGAAGTCTAGCCTGTATGACTCTCCTCCTTCCAGACTAAGCCCTTCGGTTTATATAGACATCGGAGGGGGCTAGGGTTGTACAAAGTCGGTTTACAGAGAAAAGGAATCTTCATATCTGGTCGCCAAGGAGATTCCCATCCGAACACAGGAGAGAGCCTTCGGTCAGCCCATTAGTCCGGCCCATGTCCAACAGGCCGGATGCCCGAGGACCCCTTAGTCCTGGACTCCCTCACCCGGTCTATATTGCCACTTTGGTATTCGGAAAGACTCCGCACCTTCAGGTCCAGAGGTCGAAGCAAAAAGGTCTGCCATGACAATCATTTTACAATCCGGCTAGGGACAATTATGTCAATTGAAGTACATAGTCACTTGGACTCAAAAACTTCTTCCTCTATGGCGTCTAACAGGCTGTCTAGCTTACAATCCTGTTGGGAATATTTGGCGGCTACCTTTACTTGGTCATATACCAAACTAACTGGAATTTCTTTTCCATCTGACCCCTTAGGCCCGACCCGGGCCATATGATTCGGATCAAGCTTGGTGTACCGTGTCTTCACCATGGCCTAGGCCTGTCGTGCACCTTCTCGGCAGGCTGATATCTTCCATAATCGAATACGCCGCCGTGCTCATTTGAATAGCTCCACGAGCTCCTCCATACTTCCTGAAGGGGAGGCAGATGGCCATAAAGCCTTGGTAACACTCCGCATTGCTTGCTGAGCTCGCTCGTGCATTTGGGACAGCTCTTGTAGCAGGTCGCCTTGAGATTCGGACATTTCCTCTTCGGGACGGCCAGTCAGCATACCTGCAGACATAAATCTATCAGTTCCTGTCCTCACCGAATTATATGGAGGCAAGTTTGAAAAGCATACTGAATATGCCGCTTCGTAGTCTCTTATTCTCCTTCACGGAGTCGGCCAGCTAGGCTCGCACATCTTTTAGTTCTTCGCCCAGCAGGGTGTTGGAATCCTGTAGCTTATTTTTATCATCCCTGACCCATGTCAGCACATGTTCGCCCGTGGCCAGTTGCCTTTTTGCCTCTTGTTCACCCGCTTGCACGACTTTCAGGGCCTCCTTCAGTTGATCTGACGATCTTGCCATGGGAAATGCAAAAAGTATTAATATTACTGGTATATGATTATGTTTTCTCGATGGAGGGGAACATTACCAGGCGATGCCTTCTTGGATTTCTCCAGTTCGGCGGTAGCAGCAGCTAGCTGGGTCTGACACTTTTCCAGCTCTTGAGACAACATGTTGTTCTTCTCTGTGAGCACCTGGTTATACAATGATCCTTAAATCAGTTGTATCAACTGCTTCAAGTCTTGGGGTCTACTGGTATATAATTATCAGATTTGTACAAATGTATACTTACCCGCATATCTTTCAAATGCTGGTCTGTGGCTCTGGTAAGCCCATCTCGAGCAGCTCAGATGTATGCATCAGCCGAGCTGAAGGCGTTAAATGCCTCCTTTGTAAAGCTGGGGTCGCGAAGAGCGGCCCGCCGGCGCCGATGATTCATGGCGCTTTCCACTTCAGAGTTTGTGATGGATATATCATCCGAATCCTCTGCCGAAGGACAATCCGGCATCACTCTCGTATTAGCCCTCGCCTTTAAGGCAGGGTCTGGAACCTGACTTGTGGAGGCGTGGCCGGCAGGATCCCCGGACATAGTCCGGCGAACGCTTTTTCTGATACGACACAGTGTATAATGTCACAGTTTGATGTGACTGCCAGGGGGCATGATTAAAAAACCATACCTCTTTGATGAAGGCTCTGCCATGTTGTCGTTCACCTTCCTCTTCGAAGATCTGCTCGGCGCGGGCACCGCTCTCTTAGGAGATGCCTCTGGTGCACGTTGAGGCGTCGGGCGCCTCCCCTTTGGAGCACGAAATAGTGCGGTGGGTGAGGCGTAATGAGGAAGCTCTTTTGAAGAAGGTGTCTCTTGATTACTTACATGCGAGGCAGGGAGGAGACCGGGATTGTCAGCGATGATGGCCACTTCCATGCCGTCATAGCTCGCCTGGTAGAATACTCCATCCTCAAGCTCCACAAATACGTCCAGATCCTCTTCGAATCTGGGGTCAAGGTCCCGGTTGTGATCCTCTGGCTGTGGAGCGGGGCTATGGATCCCCTTGATAATCTTCCGCCATTCCTATTATAAATGGATGGGTTAATATCCATTAAAGGTGACTCAGGGAGAGGATTGAGTAAAGTGGTGGGATTAGAACTCACCCAGCTAGGAGGACTGTACATGGAAAATCCATCTCGACATTTAAGACGACTGAACTCCTCTTTCTCCCCTTTGTACAGTTCGGCCAATATTTTGGCCAAAGCGGTGGTGGTGTCCGGACCCTTCCGACCGTAGCGTGAGGCGTCATCTTCCCCATTATAGTGCCACATGGGAAGCCCTCTGTATTGGAGTGGCTGGACCCCCCCCCGGCCTATGGAAGTCGCCATTACCTCGATTATTGATAATCCGGACTTGGCGAGTGTCCTTATTTTGCCCATTAATTGACGGACTTTCGCACTATCTTCCTCCTCGAGGCTCCGAGGGCGCCAGTTGTGGCGTTTCTTCAACGGAGCATTTGAAAATTCGGGAAGACCCATTCGAACTGGGTCGGGGAGAGCAACGTCCTCAATATAGAACCATTCTTCGGGCCATTCTTCGGGCGCCTTCTTCGGTGTGCCGGACAGGTATCCGGTCCCGGCTATGCGCCATACTTCGGCGCCACCCACCTTGAATATTAACCCCTCTTGGTTGCGAGGGACGAGGCAGAATAGCATCCTCCACAAATCAAAGTGGGCTTCACAGCCCAGGAAAAGCCCGCAAAGGGCAACAAAACCTGGAATGTGCAGGATAGAGGCCGGCATGAGGTTGTGCAGTTGGAGGCCGTAATACTCCAGGAGTCCTCGAAGGAAAGGGTGGATTGGAAACCCGATGCCTCTCAACAAGTAGGATACGAAGCACACCCGTTCCCCCCTGGTTGGATTGGGGAAATTTTCTGCCAGAACTTCATCTGTGAAGGAGGTCAATCCTGCTTGAACAGGGACCAGATCCGCGGGGGGAAGGAATCCCTGTGTTTGGAGCTTAACCAATTGCTCATGGGATATAGAACATCTCTCCCAATCGCCTTTTTTGGAGCCGTGACGGCGGGAGGAATAACTGGGGACGCTAGCCATGTTGAATGGTTTCCCCTGGCAAGACTCTAAGGATTTTCCGCTGGGTGTGGAATGGATCTGAGATTCAATCCCTTTAAATAGAGGCCTTTCTTACGTGTCCAGGGGGTTATGTGCAAAAAATACCCTGACCGCTCGTATTCGCTCGACACGTGGAAGCAGAAGGTGTGGAGGCACAAAAGCCGATGGGTGCGACATTTAATGGAAGGCCGAATACAGCTCTTTAAGTCTTGAGGTTACTTGTTTGTTATTCTGTAAGAACTCGGCTATTACTGATGGCACTGAAGTTGAATGGGACGACATCCACAAGTTCCTACACTTTATTGATCGTCTTGATGTCCTTGTGGGGCGTTTCAATGGTGGAAGGCCACGTGGGATATGTGTGCCACTGCTGCACTCGTTGAACAGGTCCAACTGTGTTAAGAAACTTATGGTACGAGCTGTTTTCTGGTATATATGTTGTTCATAAACTCTTGCTTATACACAGTTTTACAGCTGTGATCTTCTTGAAACAGAAATTGCCCAGTTGTATTGTTCCTATACAGATGCCTGACCATGGTCGGGTCAGACTTGCGCTTGGTCACAACATGATGTTTATGTCGACCTACTCAATTCCCTTTGGAGGTGAAAAGATACTTATTAATGGTTGGTCTCAAATAATGAAGGCCCGTCCATCTTGGAGAATAGGACAGAAGATTATGTTCCTGCTTTTCTATGGCTCTAAAGCAAATATACTGTTTATTGACCACATTGCGAGATGAAGCCGCTTTCAGAAGGTTGTGGATGCGCGGGGTGGCACATGTGCCTTGTCCTGGGGCTTGGTGGCCTCACCCTTGGTTAACTGTAGGCAAAGTAGCATTGTTCGAGGTGTGTTTTGTACGGTTCAACCTGTAAAAGTACTCATACTGCTTTCAGCTATGGTTGTTAAGTACCCCTGCTGGTTTCAGTTAAGGTTGTTAAGTACTCCTGCTGCTTTTACAGTCTGTCATGTTTCTTCAGTCCAGTTTTCCTCCAGCCGGCAAAACCAAACCAGCGCTAGCGGGGCCGCCTGCTTCTGCCTCCCATGGCTGGTGTAACGCCCCAAGACCGACGCTCCAGACGCCTTCCGTGTTTTTGTTACCGCCGTGTGTTTATTTGTTTGTTGCATTCATCATCGCATCATCCGCATTGCATCGGTACTCGTTGCCGTCATTGTTTTAAAACTCGCATTCGTTCGTCGTTGCCGTTTCTCCCTTTGCCTTCGTCACCCTCGCTCTGACCGCTTTGTCTTCATTGGCCTTTCGTCAAACCTCTCGCGCGCATCCGAAGCTGTCCTGAATCCGACCCGGGCTGTCATGACCGATGGATGCGGATCAACCTCAAACATCCCGAAAACATCCTCGGTTTCTCATTTGGGCTACCTAACCTATTTATTCCTGACCGCCCGATTATGATCGGACGGACCAAACCCAATTCTATTATCCTATATATAGACCACCACCTACCAAATCAAGCTAACCCTAATTTCTAGGAGGTTTGTCCCCATCGCCGCCGCCACCCAGTCTCGATCCACCTCGAGATCTCCTTCTCCTCGTTTTCCTCCACCCACCAACAGGAGCCCGAGCTCCTTCTCCCAGACCTCGAGCACCTAATCCACCCCTCGCCGAGCCTCCGTGCAGCAGCCGCCTCCCCGTGCGCGTCTCCTGCATCTTCGTCCTCCAGCCTCGCCCGAGGCAGTCGCCTCCTCTGCTCCGAGCGCCTCGGCCATCTCCTTCCTCGGGCCCCTGCACGGATCCAGCCAGCCCACTCGATCCGGATCGGACCGAGGCAGCAGCCTCCGTCCTCGAGCGTGAGAGGGGCTCGCCCGAGGCTTTCGTGACCATGACCGCCGAAGGAACTCCGCCGCCTCGCCGAATCCATGCCTCCACCTCTCCCCTGCATCAAGGTCGCCAGCTTCGCGCGCCCCTGCGCCCGCGAGCGTCTGAGGCCGCAACCTCCTCGTCCCCGACCACCTCACCTCGCCGGACTTGCTGGACCCCACCTCCTCGCGACGTCGCCTCCCCGACAACACCACCAGGCCGTCCCTCTCCTTGCCTTCACGCTTTCATCCATCTCCTCTGGATTCTCTCTTTCTCACATCTCTCACTCTCTCTGGAACCCCACGCCATGGATGGTTGAGCCCCGTGCCGAGCTCCTCAAGTCCCGCGCCGCCTGCCAAGTCCAATCTCCGGCCAGATCCGTTGAGCCCCGGCCACCTCCGCCCATTTCCTCGTCCCCGGCGCCGTCTGCAGCTGCGCCAAGCTGATGCCGTTGCCTCTGCTCTGCTCGTCCTCTGCATCACACCAAGTCCTGCTCGACCCGCTCGCACGCGTTGACCGCGACCACGCCCTGGGCCACTTCTACGCCTCAAGGCCCAGCCGAAGCCAGCCAGCCTCGGCCTCCCTCCTCGCCATCTTGGGCCTTTGGCCCATGGTGAGCAGCCCCCGCCCACTGTATGCTCCTGTTGGGCCAGTCAGTTTTGGCCCATGATGTTTTTTTCCTGCTGCGAATTTAGTCATTATCCCAGGATTTACAGTTTTGCAGAAAAACCCTTGCTGTTCATGCATTTAATAACTAAATAACCATGCACCATATGTTAAAACTTCAAATATGAAAAGTGCTCAGAATTTCATCTAGTTTCATATTTTCCAACTATCATCCATGTTTAAAATGTTTAAAATGCTATTTGCATTTAATTTTCTAAATGACATGTTAAAATGATTTATTTCATAACTAAATAACCGTAGCTCTGAATTAATCAAACTTTATGTGTAAATGGGGTGGAAAAATGCATAGTTTAGCATGGTGGCATTACTTTGCATGTTTAACAACTCTAAAATATGGTTTAGGACAGAACAGTACCAATTCCAAAATATGCATATGAGGTTTTTCCGGAATTGTTGTTTGTTGTTCCGGCCTCATTTAAACTTGCCTAGATAGGTAGTTGTCATATGCTATACCCCTTGCCATGTTTAATATTATTTAATATCAATGAGTAGCATAACAAGAGCGAACTAAATAATTGAATGTGGTGTTTCGTCAATATGCAACTCGTTGCATATTGAGCTCCACTTAACTTGTAGTATTGTTTGTTGCACTTTCCCATGCCATGCCTCATTAAACCGGACATGCATCATACTTGGTTGTGCATCGTGCCATGTTTATGTGATGGTTGTTTACCATGTTGTTTGTTGTTCCGGCCTCATTTAAACTTGCCTAGATAGGTAGTTTTCATATGCTTCACCCCCTTGCCATGTTTAATAACATTTAATATTGATGAGTAGCATAAACAAGAGCGAAATAAATAATTGAATGTGGTGTTTCATCAATATGCAACTCGTTGCATATTGAGCTTAACTTAACTTGTAGTATTGTTTGTTGCACTTTCCCATGCCATGCCTCATTAAACCGGACATGCATCATACTTAGTTGTGCATCGTGCCATGTTTATGTAATGGTTGTTTCCCATGTTGTTTGTTTCTTTTCGGTTGTGCTTCTCCTTGATAGTTCCGGTTACATTGCAATTGTGAGGATTCGTTCGACTACGTTGGTTCATCTACTTCTTGGATTCGTTCTTCTTCATTGCGGGATCTCAGGCAAGATGACCATTACCCTCGATATCACTTCTATCTTTGCCTGCTAGTTGTTCGCTCTATCGCTATGTCGTGCTACCTACCACTTGTTTATCATGCGTCCCATATTGCCATGTCAAGCCTCTAACCCACCTTCCTAGCAAACCGTTGTTTGGCTATGTTACCGCTTTTGCTCAGCCCCTCTTATAGAGTTGTTAGTTGCAGGTGAAGTTGAAGATTGCTCCATGTTGGAACATGATTATGTTGGTATATCACAATATCTCTTATTTAATTAATGCATCTATATACTTGGCAAAGGGTGGAAGGCTCGGCCTTATGCCTGGTGTTTTGTTCCACTCTTGCCGCCTTAGTTTCCGTCATACCGGTGTTATGTTTCTTGATTTTGCATTCCTTACACGGTTGGGGTTATGGGACCCCCTTGGCAGTTCGCTTTGAATAAAACTCCTACAGCAAGGCCCAACCTTGGTTTTACATTTGCCTACCTAAGCCTTTTCCCTTGGGTTCTATAGACCCGAGGGTCATCTTTTTTTTAGCCCCCCCGGGCCAATGCTCCTCTAAGTGATGGTCCAACCTGGGCGATGTCCGGCGCCCCCTGGGCAACTAGGGTCTATGCCAACCCGACGTCTGGCCCATCCCGTGTGCCCTGAGAACAAGATACGTGTGACTCCTATCGGGATTTGTCGGCACATCGGGTGGTCTTGCTGGTCTTGTTTTACCATTGTCGAAGTGTCTTGTAATCGGGATTTCGAGTCTGATCGGGTTATTCTGGGAGAAGGAATATCCTTCATTGACCGTGAGAGCCTGTGATTGGCTAAGTTGGGACACCCCTGCAGGATATAAACTTTCGAGAGCCGTGCCCGTGGTTATGTGGCAGATGGGAATTTGTTAATATCCGGTTGTAGAGAACTTGACATTTGACTTAATTAAAATGAATCAACCGCGTGTCTAGCCGTGATGGTCTCTTTTCGGCGGAGTCTGGGAAGTGAACACGGTTTTGGGTTATGTATGAACGTAAGTAGTTTCAGGATCACTTCCTGATCACTTCTAGCCCCCCCCCCCCCCCCCCCCCCCCCCCCCCCCCCCCCCCCCCCCCCCCCCCCCCCCCCCCCCCCCCCCCCCCCCCCCCCCCCCCCCCCCCCCCCCCCCCCCCCCCCCCCCCCCCCCCCCCCCCCCCCCCCCCCCCCCCCCCCCCCCCCCCCCCCCCCCCCCCCCCCCCCCCCCCCCCCCCCCCCCCCCCCCCCCCCCCCCCCCCCCCCCCCCCCCCCCCCCCCCCCCCCCCCCCCCCCCCCCCCCCCCCCCCCCCCCCCCCCCCCCCCCCCCCCCCCCCCCCCCCCCCCCCCCCCCCCCCCCCCCCCCCCCCCCCCCCCCCCCCCCCCCCCCCCCCCCCCCCCCCCCCCCCCCCCCCCCCCCCCCCCCCCCCCCCCCCCCCCCCCCCCCCCCCCCCCCCCCCCCCCCCCCCCCCCCCCCCCCCCCCCCCCCCCCCCCCCCCCCCCCCCCCCCCCCCCCCCCCCCCCCCCCCCCCCCCCCCCCCCCCCCCCCCCCCCCCCCCCCCCCCCCCCCCCCCCCCCCCCCCCCCCCCCCCCCCCCCCCCCCCCCCCCCCCCCCCCCCCCCCCCCCCCCCCCCCCCCCCCCCCCCCCCCCCCCCCCCCCCCCCCCCCCCCCCCCCCCCCCCCCCCCCCCCCCCCCCCCCCCCCCCCCCCCCCCCCCCCCCCCCCCCCCCCCCCCCCCCCCCCCCCCCCCCCCCCCCCCCCCCCCCCCCCCCCCCCCCCCCCCCCCCCCCCCCCCCCCCCCCCCCCCCCCCCCCCCCCCCCCCCCCCCCCCCCCCCCCCCCCCCCCCCCCCCCCCCCCCCCCCCCCCCCCCCCCCCCCCCCCCCCCCCCCCCCCCCCCCCCCCCCCCCCCCCCCCCCCCCCCCCCCCCCCCCCCCCCCCCCCCCCCCCCCCCCCCCCCCCCCCCCCCCCCCCCCCCCCCCCCCCCCCCCCCCCCCCCCCCCCCCCCCCCCCCCCCCCCCCCCCCCCCCCCCCCCCCCCCCCCCCCCCCCCCCCCCCCCCCCCCCCCCCCCCCCCCCCCCCCCCCCCCCCCCCCCCCCCCCCCCCCCCCCCCCCCCCCCCCCCCCCCCCCCCCCCCCCCCCCCCCCCCCCCCCCCCCCCCCCCCCCCCCCCCCCCCCCCCCCCCCCCCCCCCCCCCCCCCCCCCCCCCCCCCCCCCCCCCCCCCCCCCCCCCCCCCCCCCCCCCCCCCCCCCCCCCCCCCCCCCCCCCCCCCCCCCCCCCCCCCCCCCCCCCCCCCCCCCCCCCCCCCCCCCCCCCCCCCCCCCCCCCCCCCCCCCCCCCCCCCCCCCCCCCCCCCCCCCCCCCCCCCCCCCCCCCCCCCCCCCCCCCCCCCCCCCCCCCCCCCCCCCCCCCCCCCCCCCCCCCCCCCCCCCCCCCCCCCCCCCCCCCCCCCCCCCCCCCCCCCCCCCCCCCCCCCCCCCCCCCCCCCCCCCCCCCCCCCCCTATTCATTCTTTTCAATCAATGTTCTTACCCGGTGGTTCTCATGAGGGTGCTCTACAAGTTTATCATTCTTCGTTCTTTCTTCTCCGATGGACTAAATTCAATCCTTCAGTGTTGATCACATTCCTTTCCTTGTTTCAAATGCTTTCCCATGCCGGTGCACCTCTTAATTGTTCATCTCTCTCTATTCATATCCGAAGTGCCGAAGATATCTCAGAAGATTCATGTTTCCATTCTCGATCCGTTCAAGTTATTTCGAGGTTGTTATCTCATTCAAGCAGCTTAATTCAACCGGGGCAATCTCTCTTCAAAATCATTCCAACGGTGTTTCTATTGAGTGGGCCCTAACCCACTGGTTTTTTCCCAGGATCTTACTTCACTCTTCTAATTTTCCCGGAGTTACTCTCAAATTCTTTTACAAGTTTGACATAAGAAAGAATTATCATCAGTCATATGTCTTTCTCAAAGATCTTTCAAATTCTTTCATTGTTGCTCAACCTCTTTGTTTTTCATTCTCCCGGAGTATCTCAACAATTCATGGTGGTGTTTCTCATTGTCATTCTTGGATTCTGAAGACCGAAGAGGAGTTTCTCTTAAATCTTGTCGGTTCTCTTGAAGATTCATAGTTCTAGCTCATGCCATCCTCATAATTGTTTTGATTGCGACAATTCTTTTCTTACCTTTCGGAGCATTTCATGAGTTATTTCCATTTTATTCCTACAAAGGCCATCATTTCGGGTTTATTCATTCTCAGCTTTCAGCTATCGTTCTCCAAATCTTACCGGTGCATCGTTCAAATATCCTCTAATCAGTTCATGATCTCTTCATTCTCATGTATCTAAATGTCAGGACCCCGATTCTAAGTCACACCGATCTAGCCTGTAACACCTCATATCACTTTGCGGCCTCACGCACGGTATTCCCACGGGTGTCGCCTTACCATGGCCCAGGACCGTTTGTGCCTTTTGGCTCATGTATATGATAGTGTCGCTAGCATCCATATGACAGAGAACCCGGGCCAACATGGCTAGTCGTGAACCCAAAGCGGCGCTAACTTATGGGGACAGGCATACATGAATCAACATCGAGCATGTCGGTCAGCAGCGTGTGAATCCGGGCTGTAGCACTGGGCTAACAGGACTCCGGGAACCTGAGCTGTAGCAGGCTAGGCAAGACTCCGGATGTCACCGCGTGACATTTCCCCGAAGGGACAGACACAGGAACGAAGTGAAACACATGCCAGCCAGTCTAAGTGTTCTAGAGCAGTAGTGCTGGGCTAGCAGGACTCCGGTAAACCGGGCTGTAGCGGACTACCAAGGCTCAGTGGAGACACCAGACTACATTTCCCCATAAGAGAGGCTACCAAGGATAAACAACTAGATTGTCGGATCCCACACATACCAAGCATTTCAAACATACAAACACATGCGGAAGCAAACTAGTCTGAGTACAGACAACTAGAAAGAAAGAAGGCTTGACGAAGCCTGTCTATCTACAAAGCCCCTTCACAAGCTCAGGGTCACCTCCTGGGTGGCAAGTCACTCGTCAACGTCGAGATCTACATAGAACCCATCGGAGGGGGCGGTGTTCTCTTCTGCAACAATTATTAATGCAACATGAGTACAAAGGTACTCAGCAAGTCTTACAACAGATCCTACTATACATGCACATTCTCAAGAAGGGTAGTGGAGTTATTGCAGCAAGCCAGCTTTGACTCTTGGCTAAGCTATCCTACGAGACACCACCTGTAAAATAGTTTTCGCACACGAGTCCACTAATCACCATCACAATACTCCACCGTGGATCCTCCCTCGTCATCCTACGAGAGGGCCATCCGCGGCACTCACACTTATCTTGAGTCTTTTAGTAGTAACCATTAACTTGTCTATGAACTGCATAGGCGACCAAGTAGTCCTTTACCACGGACGTGGCTATTCGAATAGTTTTATACCCTGCAGGGGTGTACTTCTTCACACACGCTTCCACCACTTATCGCCGTTTACACGACATGTACTCGGTAACCTTCAAGCGGAAGCCCAGCGAGGGTGTCGGCCACGACCTGACTAAACACATGAGTCCCTAGTCCAGGTTTATCGCCTATTCGGGTTCCATCCACAAGGAAATCCGGCCGGGGTGTCCTCAACAGCCCCAAACGATGTGTGCAGGGTTCCCGAGACACCAAACGGGTGACTCAGTACACCGTGCCATGTGCCTACCGCATCACAGCCCACCCCTAAGGTCAGCACTGCGCACGGCCTCCAGCATACTACAAACACCAGAAACTACTTGCACCTCCTGGACAGAGGACAAGGGTGGTTAATAAGTCGAGAGAGTTAATTAAGGATCCCAATGTGTGGTAGTAGCTGAATCTTAAATCATGCATACAGATCTCAGTTCTTAAGGACGACCTCAATGAAACAACCCACCATGTACTCCTACATGGCCTCTCATCGATACCTTTACCAAATCATGTTCAACACTTCACTCTCATTACCGACACAACCATTCACTCTAGTTCATCACCCCGATGAGCCAGACCTGACATGACTCTAAGCATAGCAGGCATAGCATGGTAGGAAACACAAACATGGCTCAATCAACTCCTACACATGCTAGTGGGTTTCATCTAGTTACTGTGGCAATGACAAGTCATGCAGAGGAAGTGGGTTCAACTACCGCAACACACAGCAGTTTGAAACGCGTTGTCTTAATGCAGTAAACGAGAGCAGAAGCGAGAAGTTGGGTTTGTATCAAAATGATCAATGGGTTGCTTGCCTGACAGTGTGGTAGTGGGATACTGCCCTTCAGTTGGATACTCGTGGATATCTTCGGAGGCAGAACCTACCACGAAGAACACATCGAAACACAATCATCACATGGCAATATGCAACAATATGATGCATGTAATGACATGGCATAATGAGTGTGTTTTGGCTAATGCAACTTAGAACAGATTGGTTTGAGTTCATTTGAATCAAGGATTCAAATGCTAACCCAAAATAAGAGGTGATATTAGTGCATTCCCCCCCCCCCCCCCCCCCCCCCCCCCCCCCCCCCCCCCCCCCCCCCCCCCCCCCCCCCCCCCCCCCCCCCCCCCCCCCCCCCCCCCCCCCCCCCCCCCCCCCCCCCCCCCCCCCCCCCCCCCCCCCCCCCCCCCCCCCCCCCCCCCCCCCCCCCCCCCCCCCCCCCCCCCCCCCCCCCCCCCCCCCCCCCCCCCCCCCCCCCCCCCCCCCCCCCCCCCCCCGGGGACGGTCCAGGTTAACCCTGACCAGTGGGTCCCGCGTGTCAGTGTCATTAGACTAACTAATTTTTAGTTAGTCCTAATCCTAACTTAATTAGCAGGCGGGTCCCACTTGTCATAGACCCAGGGGGTCAAACTGGGTCCACCTGGGGTCCACTCGGTCAGCGGGGTCAAACTCGCCGGCGTTTAGCCGCCGGCGAGGCCAAACGCAGCGGGGCAGTGCGGGATTCGTGCTCTGGCGACCAAAACGATGGCGGAGCACATCTACGTGATGCGGGGAGTGAGCCGCGTCGAGTGGTGGCAGTGGGTGGAGCTGGGGTGGCCGGAAACGTCGCTGGCGACGACCTTAGCGGTCGCTGGAGTTCGGGCGAGGTCGAAGCCGTCGCTATGAGGCACGGCGAGGCGCGTGGGGAGGTGCTATGGGCTTCTGCGAGTGCGGTGAAGACGATGGCGTGCTCGGAATCAAGCCAATGTGGTTGTGGCCACGACGGCGATGTGCGGTGGCGGCGGCGGGTGCGGCCAAGCTCGGTGTAGTCGCTGTGGTGCTCGAGAGCGAGAACGGGAAGGGGGAGGAGGTAGCTGGGCTCACGGCGATCACAACGAGGCAGAGGGCGAGATCAGGGACGAGCTGGTGCGGCGGTGACGGCGAAGGGGATCTCCGGCGGCGTTCGGTGAAGACGAGGTCGAAGAAGACGAAGTAGAGCGTGCGAGCGCTCGGGGCTCGGCTAGCTCGACGAAGCAGACGACGGCGGAGCTCGTGGACACGGCAGAGCGGCGCGGGGACAATGGTGGACGCGAGTTTCACGGTGGTGCGGGCACGACAGCGTCGGCCATGGTGGGAGAGGGCGAGGGAGAGAGGCAGAGGATTGAGCGGGGTGTCTGCGGGGTCGGGGCGGCGACGTGGAGCTCTCCCAGGTGTCCAGGGGCGCGGGCGGCAAGCAGCTGACGCGGTGGCAAGCTCGCGCATGCCGGCGTCACCTCCCTGCCTGCCTGGCGGGGACGAAGTAGCAGGCTGGCACGGGCCAGCACAGTGCTGGGCCGCCAGGTGGGCCGGCTGGTGGCTTTGCCAGGTAAGTTTGTTTTCCTTTTATGTTTCTGTTTTCTTTATTTCTGCAAGTTTGTGGCTTTTCTAAAAATACTTAGGCATTTCCAAAAATCACCAAACTGCACATGCCCACTGTTTAGAACATATCCAACATGGAACATTTCAGTTTGGGATTATTTGGACATTTAAAATATTTAGTAGCATTTAAATGTCCAAATGCAAATAGCATATGATTTAATCCAGTGACCTTAAGATGACCTAGAAAATTGTGAACCAATTTTGCCAGAGGTTCTAACCCAGGACAAAAAATGATGGACATTTTAGAAGGGCATTTCAGGTTCATTGAAAAAGATTTTAGTAAACCCTAGTTGTTTTCAGGGGGGTGCTGGGGGCTCTGTCATCCCCATTTCCAAGTTTCTTATCAAAGTAAACATGATGCAACATTCTAATGCATGATCTAGCTAGGGTGTGACAACTCACCCCCACTCAAAAGAATCTCGTCCCGAGATTTAGGATCCTCCGGGAAGAAGGTAGGGTACTCAAGTCAAAGACGATCCTCCCTTTCCCAGGTAGCTTCTTTCTCGGAATGGTGTGACCATTGAACCTTGAGAAACTTGATATTTTGGCGTCGAGTGGTACGCTCGGCTTGATCAAGGATGCGAACGGGATATTCCCGATATGTGAGATTATCTTGGAGATCAAGCGTTTCATGGTCCACTCCACGGATAGGATCCGAGAAGCAACGCCTGAGTCGAGAAACGTGGAAGACATCATGAACTCTGGAAAGATGCGGAGGTAGTTCCAATTGGTCGGCAACTTCTCCTCGTTTGGCAAGAATGCGAAAGGGTCCAATGTAACGAGGAGCCAATTTGCCTTTGATACTGAATCGATGGGTTCCCTTCAGAGGAGTAACCCGAAGATAAGCCTTCTCGCCAACTTCATAAGTCATGAACTTATGGTTGCGGTCATATTGGCTCTTTTGACAAGATTGGGATGTTTTCAACTTCTCACGAATAATGCGAACCTGCTCTTCTGCTTCCTCGATCATGTCCGGGCCAAAGAGTTGTCTTTCCCCAGTTTCTGACCAGTTAAGAGGTGTTCGACACTTTCGTCCATAGAGAACTTCGAAAGGAGCTTTGCCCAAGCTAGCTTGATAACTATTGTTATAAGCGAATTCGGCGAATGGAAGGCATTTCTCCCAATCCATACCGAAAGAGATGACAGAAGCTCGGAGCATGTCTTCCAGAATTTGATTGACTCGTTCTACTTGACCACTTGATTGAGGGTGGAAGGCGGTGCTAAAGGAGAGACGAGTTCCCATAGCATTTTGGAAACTTTCCCAAAATCGAGAGGTGAAGAGACTTCCACGGTCTGAGTTAATCTCCAATGGAACACCATGAAGAGACACTATTCGGGAGATGTACAAGTCAGCTAGCTGGCTAGCGGTTATACTCCAACGAACAGGTAGGAAATGGGCTACTTTGGAAAGATGATCGACAACAACGAAGATAGCATTATTCCCTCTCTTGTTCCTGGGAAACCCGGTAATGAAGTCCATACAATTTTATCCCATTTCCATTCAGGAATAGCCAAAGGTTGAAGGGTGCCGGCAGGCCGTTGATGCTCTGCTTTAACACGAAGACAGACGTCGCATCTAGCAATGTATTGAGCAATTTCTCTCTTCATCCTAGTCCACCAAAACCTCTGGCGTAGGTCTTGATACATTTTAGTACTACCGGGATGAATGGTGAGAGGTGATTCATGAGCTTCCTTAAGGATCAATTGTCGTAGATGTTGTTTCTTGGGAACCACCAAACGGTTCTCAAAGAAGACAACACCTCGCTCATTCATGGAAAAACATTTAGCAGCTCCGCTAGCGATGTTTTCCTTAATCCGGGATATACCCCTATCATACTGCTGAGCGGTTATGATTTGATCCGTAAGGTTAGGTTTCGCCACCAGGGTGGACAGGAATCCTCGAGGAACAATGTGAAGGTTAAGCTTACGAAATTCTTCGTGGAGAAGTGGTTGACTTTGTTGTAACATCAAGTTGTTACAATAAGATTTACGACTTAGCGCATCAGCCATGACATTGGCATTGCCCGGGGTGTAAGTTATTCCTAAATCGAAATCCGTGATCAACTCGACCCAACGTCTTTGCCTGAGATTCAAATCCGGTTGGGTGGAGATGTATTTCAGACTTTGGTGATCGGTGTAAATCTCGCAACGATTACCAAGAAGGTAATGTCGCCATGTTTTGAGTGCATGGACCACAGCTGCAAGCTCTAGATCATGTGTGGGATAGTTATCCTCATGTGGACGCAACTGTCGGGAAGCGTAGGCAATCACATGACGATCTTGCATGAGTATGCAACCTAGTCCTTGTCGCGAGGCGTCGCAATAGATAACAAAGTCCTTAGAAAAATCTGGTGGCACGAGTACGGGAGCAGATGTCAGGCGTCTTTTCAGCTCCTGGAAGCTGAACTCGCACTGTGGGGTCCACTCTAACTTTTTATCTTTCTTGAGGAGTTCAGTTAGAGGTTTAGCAACCTTGGAGAAATTCTCGACGAAGCGGCGCCAGTAGCTCGCTAAGCCAAGGAAACTCCGAACCTGCTTGACCGTTTCAGGTGGAGTCCAATCAAGGACGGCTTGAACTCGCTCCGGATATTACCAGAGATTACGTGGCCTAGATAGGTCACTTCTGGCAACCAAAATTCACA
>JAAAWM010010162.1:0-34788 GCA_036873465.1 Thinopyrum obtusiflorum
TACTTGTGTGCGATTTAATTCCATGTGCAGTAAATTGGAAGGAATTTTCAAAAATATTGGTCTAACGGCTATGACACAATTAAGCATGGAGTGCCATGGCATTTAAATTCCAAAAAATTAAAAAAATATCAGAAACACATGAAACCTTGGTTGATGCCACCAAGATGATGTGGTAAAAATTTTGGCATGTGTGACGGAAGTTTGGACACACACACCCCTCACAAACCAGAGCAACTCACTAGAAGGCTCGTGGTTCCGAGAGGGAACAATGCATGTTTGATGACGAACGGGAGATAGCTTCCTCTTACGGCCTTCAAATTTTTTCTACGTTTAACGTGCACTACTACAACTGTAATGTGAAAATTAGGAAAATTCTACGGGTCATTTGACCTTTTAAAGACTTAAGGAGGGAGACTTAAATAGACCCAGATATTTTCATCGCAAACGGTTCCTAGAAAACAACTGTGTGTGATGTTGTAGATATTTTTTATTAGCTGTGAAAGATGAATTTGGAGTAAAGTGGCAACGGATGGTGTTTTAAATGTACGAGAAATTTTGTAGTACTAATACAACTGTCATGTCAAATTTTGGAAAATTTCAGAGGTCATTTGACCTTTTAAGACATTTAAGTGATTTTCTAGCCATTTAATGACCGTAATTGAAATTTAAACTACATGTACATGCAACAGCTAACCATAACGGTTTGAAAAGTCATATTTTGTGGGGGGGGGGGGGGGGGGGGGGGGGGGGGGGGGGGGGGGGGGGGGGGGGGGGGGGGGGGGGGGGGGGGGGGGGGGGGGGGGGGGGGGGGGGGGGGGGGGGGGGGGGGGGGGGGGGGGGGGGGGGGGGGGGGGGGGGGGGGGGGGGGGGGGGGGGGGGGGGGGGGGGGGGGGGGGGGGGGGGGGGGGGGGGGGGGGGGGGGGGGGGGGGGGGGGGGGGGGGGGGGGGGGGGGGGGGGGGGGGGGGGGGGGGGGGGGGGGGGGGGGGGGGGGGGGGGGGGGGGGGGGGGGGGGGGGGGGGGGGGGGGGGGGGGGGGGGGGGGGGGGGGGGGGGGGGGGGGGGGGGGGGGGGGGGGGGGGGGGGGGGGGGGGGGGGGGGGGGGGGGGGGGGGGGGGGGGGGGGGGGGGGGGGGGGGGGGGGGGGGGGGGGGGGGGGGGGGGGGGGGGGGGGGGGGGGGGGGGGGGGGGGGGGGGGGGGGGGGGGGGGGGGGGGGGGGGGGGGGGGGGGGGGGGGGGGGGGGGGGGGGGGGGGGGGGGGGGGGGGGGGGGGGGGGGGAAAAACATGAAACTTTGCTCGATGCAATGTCATGCCACCAAGATGATGTGGTAAAAAAATTGGCATGTTTGCCGAAAGTTTGGACACACACCCCTCACAAACCGGAGCAACTCACTAGAAGGCTCGTGGTTCCGAGAGGGAACAATGCATGTTACGAACAGGAGATAGCTTCCTCTTACGGCCTTCAAATGTTTTCTACGTTTAACGTGCACTACTACAACTGTACTGTGAAACTTTGGAAAATTCTAGCGGTCATTTGACCTTTTAAAGACATTTTAGTGATTTTCTAGCCATTTAATGACCGTAATTCAAATTTGAACTACATCTACATGCAACGGCTAACCATAATGGTTTGAAAAATCATATTTGTGTACTTTAATTCCATGTGCAGTAAAATAGAAGGAATTTTCAAACATATTGGTCTCACGGCATGGGCACATGCTTGGAGTGCCATGGCATTTTAATTCCAAAAATTAAAAAATGATCAAAAAAACATGAAACCTTGCTTGATGTAATGTCATGCCACCAAGATGATGTGGTAAAAAATTGGCCTGTTTGACGAAAGTTTGGACACCCCCCTCACAAACCGGAGCAACTCACTAGAAGGTTCGTGGTTCCGAGAGGGAACAATGCATGTTTGATGACGAACGTGAGATAGCTTCCTCTTATGGCCTTCAAATTTTTCTACGTTTAACGTGCACTAATACAATTCTCATGTAAAAATTTGGAAAATTTCAGGGGTCATTTGACCTTTTAAAGACATTTAATTGATTTTCTAGCCATTTATTGACCGTAATTCAAATTTGAACTACATCTACATGCAACGGCTAACCATAACGGTTTGAAAAATCATATTTTTGTGTACTTGTGTGCGAGTTAAAAAAATCATCAGACGATGTAAATATCTGGTGTTCAAAAAAGAAAATGTAAAGATCTGGCAAGATAACCGGCCCCCACACGATTGGCACTCTATCTCGCGGCTTGAGGTTTGGTAGGTGAGTGGCGGGGATCATTAATCAGACACGGTTCTGTATTGGAAACCGTCAGCTATTATGTTCACACACGGATTTTGCTGTGGGAATCGTGTGTAATTAAAACTATAGTACTCGTAAATTCCGGCGACCGGCGTGTGTACTGTTCCGGTCGATCTAGATTCCAGCCGCCAATAAATACTACCTTGCTCACGTCGTCCTGCCTGCATTCTCATCTACATCCTCCCCTCGCTCGCCCTCTCTCTCTCCCTCAAATCTCTACCATGGCGGGGGGGGGGGGGGGGGGGGGGGGGGGGGGGGGGGGGGGGGGGGGGGGGGGGGGGGGGGGGGGGGGGGGGGGGGGGGGGGGGGGGGGGGGGGGGGGGGGGGGGGGGGGGGGGGGGGGGGGGGGGGGGGGGGGGGGGGGGGGGGGGGGGGGGGGGGGGGGGGGGGGGGGGGGGGGGGGGGGGGGGGGGGGGGGGGGGGGGGGGGGGGGGGGGGGGGGGGGGGGGGGGGGGGGGGGGGGGGGGGGGGGGGGGGGGGGGGGGGGGGGGGGGGGGGGGGGGGGGGGGGGGGGGGGGGGGGGGGGGGGGGGGGGGGGGGGGGGGGGGGGGGGGGGGGGGGGGGGGGGGGGGGGGGGGGGGGGGGGGGGGGGGGGGGGGGGGGGGGGGGGGGGGGGGGGGGGGGGGGGGGGGGGGGGGGGGGGGGGGGGGGGGGGGGGGGGGGGGGGGGGGGGGGGGGGGGGGGGGGGGGGGGGGGGGGGGGGGGGGGGGGGGGGGGGGGGGGGGGGGGGGGGGGGGGGGGGGGGGGGGGGGGGGGGGGGGGGGGGGGGGGGGGGGGGGGGGGGGGGGGGGGGGGGGGGGGGGGGGGGGGGGGGGGGGGGGGGGGGGGGGGGGGGGGGGGGGGGGGGGGGGGGGGGGGGGGGGGGGGGGGGGGGGGGGGGGGGGGGGGGGGGGGGGGGGGGGGGGGGGGGGGGGGGGGGGGGGGGGGGGGGGGGGGGGGGGGGGGGGGGGGGGGGGGGGGGGGGGGGGGGGGGGGGGGGGGGGGGGGGGGGGGGGGGGGGGGGGGGGGGGGGGGGGGGGGGGGGGGGGGGGGGGGGGGGGGGGGGGGGGGGGGGGGGGGGGGGGGGGGGGGGGGGGGGGGGGGGGGGGGGGGGGGGGGGGGGGGGGGGGGGGGGGGGGGGGGGGGGGGGGGGGGGGGGGGGGGGGGGGGGGGGGGGGGGGGGGGGGGGGGGGGGGGGGGGGGGGGGGGGGGGGGGGGGGGGGGGGGGGGGGGGGGGGGGGGGGGGGGGGGGGGGGGGGGGGGGGGGGGGGGGGGGGGGGGGGGGGGGGGGGGGGGGGGGGGGGGGGGGGGGGGGGGGGGGGGGGGGGGGGGGGGGGGGGGGGGGGGGGGGGGGGGGGGGGGGGGGGGGGGGGGGGGGGGGGGGGGGGGGGGGGGGGGGGGGGGGGGGGGGGGGGGGGGGGGGGGGGGGGGGGGGGGGGGGGGGGGGGGGGGGGGGGGGGGGGGGGGGGGGGGGGGGGGGGGGGGGGGGGGGGGGGGGGGGGGGGGGGGGGGGGGGGGGGGGGGGGGGGGGGGGGGGGGGGGGGGGGGGGGGGGGGGGGGGGGGGGGGGGGGGGGGGGGGGGGGGGGGGGGGGGGGGGGGGGGGGGGGGGGGGGGGGGGGGGGGGGGGGGGGGGGGGGGGGGGGGGGGGGGGGGGGGGGGGGGGGGGGGGGGGGGGGGGGGGGGGGGGGGGGGGGGGGGGGGGGGGGGGGGGGGGGGGGGGGGGGGGGGGGGGGGGGGGGGGGGGGGGGGGGGGGGGGGGGGGGGGGGGGGGGGGGGGGGGGGGGGGGGGGGGGGGGGGGGGGGGGGGGGGGGGGGGGGGGGGGGGGGGGGGGGGGGGGGGGGGGGGGGGGGGGGGGGGGGGGGGGGGGGGGGGGGGGGGGGGGGGGGGGGGGGGGGGGGGGGGGGGGGGGGGGGGGGGGGGGGGGGGGGGGGGGGGGGGGGGGGGGGGGGGGGGGGGGGGGGGGGGGGGGGGGGGGGGGGGGGGGGGGGGGGGGGGGGGGGGGGGGGGGGGGGGGGGGGGGGGGGGGGGGGGGGGGGGGGGGGGGGGGGGGGGGGGGGGTCCGGAGCGCGATGTCGAGCTCCAAGATGGCTATTTCATCAAAGATCACCATCTCGAGGATGCGACGGCCATGTTCCTCTACTGCGCCCAGGTGGACACCTGGGCCAAGGAGGCGGTCGAGCCTACCGACCAGTGCGTTGGATCAAGCGGGCCACGAACAAGGCGAATGGTGCGGCCCATGCGAACGGCGCAGCGGGCGTCCGGTGCAAGTACGGCGCGGCCTGCCTATGGTGCAAGTATGGCGCAGAGGGCCTCTGCCCACTCCTGGCGAGGAATGGGGGTACTGACGGGACGTGGACCCAGCTACGACGCCGTGTCGACAGCAGGCAAGCGCCGTTGGATCCGCTCTTGCTGTGCGGCACGCCGCGCCTCTCGCTCTGCGGCGCTCCAACGGTCTCGCCGTGCGGCGAGCCGCAGCCTATCGGTGCGGACGCGCCTAGCTTGCTCTGCGGCGCGCCATCGATCATGTTGTGCGGCGAGCTGCAGCCTGTAGGCGCTGACATGCCTATCTTCATCCGCGGCGCTCAAGCACCATGCGCCAAAGGTCTGCTCAACCCTGGCGATGACGCGCATCACGGCGTTGTCCATCGCGTTGCCGGGGAGTGCCTCGGCCTCGACGGGCCATGGCGCCTGCTCATTTTCCTCGTCGACGAGGTTGATGGCAGAGGCGGCGCTTTGGTGGGTTGGCATGCTTGGAAAAGGTGGATGTGCTACAGGCTACGCTTGTCGCCTCCGTGCGTCGCACGCCGCCTAGGTTTATGCGCAATATCGCTGGGCGGCGGGAAACATGTGAGGAAATGGCGGAAAACGGTGGCGTGTTCATAAAACACCATCAATTAATGGAAACTTCGCATAAAAGTAAGGTACACGTGCATTGCACGCATGAGATTTGGTAACCAAATTATGAATAAATACCACACTATAGCATGTAAGCTTTGAGTCATATATGCATGATGTAGATGTTTGTTTAATTCTTATAGTTCATCTCATCCAAAATCAATTAGTTTTATAAAAAAATCTATTTTAAGATTCATGGAATTATGCATTATAAAGCATAAAGTAAAAACAAAAAGTGACAATTTATTTAGAAAAAAAAGTTTGGGCAATTAAGATATGGAAGATTCTAGAGAACAAAGGAGAAGTGCTTGTGTTTTGAGGTTTTGTGCATTATGCTTAAGTTCAACCATGGAGTCTTCTAGATTGTACATATGACAGAATCTAGTGGAATGTAGATGATATCCAACGGCCAGTAGTGCTCGGATTTGCCATCTCTGTACCGTCGGATTGGCTTCATCAAATGACCAACTTTCAAAGTTATTCGCACACTAAATAGGGGTATAGAAGAAGGAACATCGAGCTAGCACAAGAAGTAGATGATGATCAGATGAATACGGACCACACTAGGGGACCCGTCGGTGATGAATTCATCAATCGCAAATGGTTGAATACTAGCAAGCGTTTGCCCACAAAACACACGGGTTATTCCATCACAAACAGGTCGGATGGATCAACTGTATGCCACGTATCACACATTGTCAAAAAGTAATGCGGTAGACCTTCTTTAACATGTGTTAAAAAAAAGGACCTCGAGGTTAAATTAACTCATGGGATGGGTCATATCAGTCATTTAATTTGACAGATATGACCCATCCTATCAGTTAATTTAACATCAACACAACTTCCCATCCAGTCACCCATCTGATGGCTGCTCCAGTCTGAGCACACTTAACTTGAGAGTTCTCTTACATGAGCTACTGGTGGAACAGCTAGTCCTTGCTGATATAGGATGCCTCTTCGCATCCTTATGGCGTATCCGGATGACCGTCCGTCCCCCAATGGCCAATAGATGTTGTGTAGACAGAGCATATCAGATACGTCTTATTAGAAGTAATCGTCTGTGTTATTATCGGTCTTCGCACACATTTCTGATTATAGACCTATTTGCCGCGTATCACACACATCTTTATATATTGAACCATTTCTGTTCTCTTGTCTCAATGCAAACAGTTCATCCGAGTGAACCGCATGCCGTATATCACACACACCTTGATCTGGCTGACCATTTCTTTTGTGTTGCCTCATCACAAACAGTTCATCCGAGTGAACCGTATGCTGTATATCGCACACACCTTCATCTGGCTGCCCGTTTCTTTTGTTACTACTCATCGCAAATAGTTAATTGAACTGAACTGTATGCCCTGCATCGCACACGCAACTAAAATCCGAACCGTGTTTGATGCATCCTCCATCGCAAACATTTTGCACCTTTTTTGACGGGTTTTTTACACAACCGTTTGCGATTATTGCATCGCACATAGTTTCGTCGAAGGGTCTCTGATCGTAGTGTCGCGTTAGCAGCATCCTGCAGTAGTGCCCACTTAGTAATGTAATCAACAGCAACTAAAATATGTGTATACCCATTAGAGGATGGAAAAGGTCCCATATAATCAAAACCCCAAATATTAAATGGTTCAATAATAAGTGAATAATTCATAGGCATTTCCTGACATCTACTAATATTGCCAATTCTTTGACATTCATGACAAGACAAGACAAACTTACGAGCATCTTTGAAGAGAGCAGGCCAGTAAAAACTAGATTGTAGTACCTTGTGTGCAGTTCTATCTCCAGCATGGTGTCCTCCATAACCCTCGGAGTGACACTTGCGTAGGATTTGTTCATGTTGATGCTCAGGTACACAATGTCTAATAACACCATCTACTCCTTCTTTATAAAGGTGTGGGTCATCCCAGAAGTAATGTCTTAAATCATAGAAAAACTTTTTCTTTTGTTGGTATGTGAAACTAGGTGGTATAAATTTAGCAACAATGTAATTAACATAATCAGCATACCATGGAGTACTACGAGAAGCATTTATAACAGCTAATTGCTCATCAGGAAAGCTATCATGAATAGGTAGTGGGTCATCAAGAACATTCTCTAACCTAGACAAGTTATTTTCTACGGGGTTCTCAGCTCCCTTTCTATCAATAATATGCAAATCAAATTCTTGTAGCAAGAGAACCCATCTAATAAGTCTAGTTTTAGCATCTTTCTTCCATAATATATTTAATAGCAGCATGATCAGTGTGAATAGTTACTTTAGAATCAACAATATAAGATCTGAACTTATCACAAGCAAACACAACTGCTAAAAATTCTTTTTCAGTAGTAGCATAATTTCTTTGAGCACTTTCTAGAGTTTTACTAGCATAATGGATAACATTTAATTTCTTATCAACTCTTTGTCCTAAAACAACACCAACAGCATAATCACTAGCATCACACATAATTTCAAAGGGTAGGTTCCAATCAGGTGGTTGAACAATAGGTGCAGAAATTAAGGCTTTCTTAAGTATTTCAAAGGCTTCTACACAATCATCATCAAAAATAAATGGAACATCTTTTTGCAAGAGATTAGTGGGAGGCCTAGAAATTTTGGAGAAGTCTTTAATAAATCTCCTATAGAAACCAGCATGACCAAGGAAACTTCTTATACCTTTGATATCTTTAGGACACGACATTTTTTCAATAGCATCAACTTTAGCTTTATCAACTTCAATACCTCTTTCGGAGATTTTATGCCCCAGGACAATGCCTTCATTAACCATAAAGTGGCACTCCTCCCAATTCAAGACAATATTAGTTTCTTCACATCTCTGCAAAAATCTATCAAGGTTGCTTAAGCAATCATCAAAAGAAGTTCCGTAAATGGAGAAATCATCCATGAAAACCTCAACAATCTTTTCACAGAAGTCAGAGAATATAGTAGTTATACATGTTTGAAAGGTAGCAGGTGCATTACATAAACCAAAAGGCATACGTCTATAAGCAAAGGTACCGAAAGGGCAAGTAAAAGTAGTTTTTTCTTGATCCTCTTGGGACACAGGTATTTGAGAAAACCAGAATAACCATCTAGAAAGCAAAAGTGTGTATGTCTGGACAATCTTTCTAGCATTTGATCAATAAAAGGAAGAGGATAATGATCTTTCCTAGTAACTTTGTTCAATTTTCTAAAATCAATAACCATTCTATAACCTGTGACAATTCTTTGCGGAATCAATTCATTTTTATCATTAGGAACTACGTTAATACCTCCCTTCTTAGGGACACAATGAACAGGTCTTACCAATCTACTATCAGCAACAGGATAAATTATACCTGCTTCCAGAAGCTTTAGTATTTCATTTCTTACCACTTCTTTCATTTTTGGATTCAACCGTCGCTGGTGATCAACAACGGGTTTAGCATCAGGTTCCATATTAATTTTGTGCTAACATAGAGTGGGACTAATGTCCTTAAGATCATCCATAGTATATCCAATAGCAGCACGGTGCTTCTTCAGAGTTTTCAATTATTTCTTTTCTTCATGCTCTGAAAGGTTAGCACTAATAATAATAGGATATATTTTCTTTTCATCAAGATAAGCATATTTTAGAGTGTCAGGTAATTGTTTAAGATCGAACACAGGATCACTCTTGGGTGGTAGAGGATCTCCAAGAGTTTCAACAGGCAAATTGTGTTTCAAAACAGGCATCTTTTTAAAGAAAATCTCATCTAATTCTTTTCTTTCATTCATGAACATATCATTTTCATGGTCTAGCAAATATTGTTCTAAAGGATCAGTAGGAGGCATGACAATAGAAGCAAGCTCAATAATTTCATCTTTACTAGGCAATTCTTTATCATGGGGTTGTCTACGAAATTTGGAGAAATTAAACTCATGAGACACAATCCCAAAACATACACTAACAGTTTCTTTTTCACAATCTATTTTAGCATTAACAGTGTTCAAGAAAGGTCTACCAAATATAATGGGACAAAAATCATCTTGCGGGGAACCAAGAACTAGAAAATCAGTAGGGTATTTTATTTTCCCACACAAGACTTCAACGTCTCTAACAATCCCAATTGGTGATATAGTATCTCTATTGGCAAGCTTAATAGTAACATCAATATCTTCTATTTCAACAGGTGCAATATCCTTCATAATTTCTTGATATAAAGTAAAGGGAATTGCACTCACACTAGCACCCAAATCACATAAGCCATGATAACAATGATCTCCTATCTTAACAGAAACAACAGGCATGCCAACGATGGGTCTATGCTTATCTTTATCATCGGGTTTAGCAATTCTAGCAGCTTCATCACAAAAATAAATAATATGTCCATCAATATTATCAACCAAGAGATCTTTAACCATAGCAATACTAGGTTCAACTTTAATTTGTTCAGGGGGTGTAGGTGTTCTAGTATAACTCTTACGGACCACGGCTGAAGCTTTAGCACGTTCCTTTACTCTAATAGGAAAAGGTGGTTTCTCAATATAAGCAGTAGGAACAAGTGGATCAACATTATAAGTAATGGTTTCTTCTTCAGCTTTAATAGGTTCTACTACTTTCACTTCAATGGGAGGATGATATTTAAACCACTTCTCCTTAGGGAGATCAACATGAGTAGCAAATGATTCACAGAAAGAAGCTACTATCTCAGAGCTAAGTCCATATTTAGTGCTAAATTCATGAAAAGCATCGGTATCCATAAAGATTTAACACAATCGAACTTAAGGTTTATACCTGACTCCTTACCTTCATCGAGTTCCCAATCTTCAGAGTTGCGTTTAATTCTTTCCAATAAATCCCATTTGAATTCAATAGTCTTCTTCATAAAAGAACCAGTACAAGAAGTATCGAGCATGGGGGGGGGGGGGGGGGGGGGGGGGGGGGGGGGGGGGGGGGGGGGGGGGGGGGGGGGGGGGGGGGGGGGGGGGGGGGGGGGGGGGGGGGGGGGGGTTGAGCAATACTTTCTCCTTCACGAGGCCAAAAATTATATATATAATTCCGATCACGATGAACCAGATGCATAGGATAAAACTTCTGATGAAATTCCAATTTCAATCGATTGTAGTTCCAAGCTCCAATATCATCACATAGCCTATACCATGTCAATGCCTTTCCCTTCAAATATAAAGGTAAGACCTTCTTCTTGACATCATCCTCGGGCAAACCTGCAAGCTTAAATAATCCACAAACTTCATCCACATAGATTAGATGCATATCGGGATGTAGTGTTCCGTCTCCTGCATAAGGATTAGCTAGCAGTTTCTCTATCATACCCGAAGGAATTTCATAATAAATATTTTCAGTAGGTGCAGTAGGTTGAGGAGCAACTCTTTGTTTTTCCGGTCGGGATGAATATACCCCGAACAAGCCCCTCAAAGGATTATTTCTCATAGCAACAAGTGACAGTAAATTTCAGCCCACTATATAATTTTTTCCTTACCAAAGGCGCTTCACTCCCCGCCAACGGCGCCAAAAAAGAGTCTTGATGACCCAGAAGTATAGGGGATCTATCATAGTCCTTTCGATAAGTAAGAGTGTTGAACCCAACGAGGAGCAAAAGGAAATGACAAGCGGTTTTCAGCAAGGTATTTTTTGCAAGCACTGAAATTATCGGTAACAGATAGTTTTGTGATAAGATAATTCGTAATGGGTAACAAGTAACAAGTGTAATGAAAGTGCAGCATGGTGGCCCAATCCTTTTTGTAGCAAATGATAAGCCTGGATGAACTCTTATATAAAGCAAAGCGCTCCCGAGGACACATGGGAATTACTGTCAAGTTAGTTTTCATCATGCTCATATGACTCGCGTTCGTTACTTTGATAATTTGATATGTGGGTGGACCGGTGCTTGGGTGCTGTCCTTACTTGGACAAACCTCCCACTTATGATTAACCCCTCTCGCAAGCATCCGCAACTACGAAAGAAGAATTAAGATAAATCTAACCATAGCATGAAACATGTGGATCCAAATCAGCCCCTTACGAAGCAACACATAAACTAGGGTTTAAGCTTTTGTCACTCTAGCAACCCATCATCTACTTATTACTTCCCAATGCCTTCCCCTAGGCCCAAATCATGGTGAAGTGTCATGTAGTCAACGTTCAAATAACACCACTAGAGGAAAGACAACATACATCTCATCAAAATATCGAACGAATACCAAATTCACATGATTACTTATAACAAGACTTCTCCCATGTCCTCAGGAAAAAACGTAACTACTCACAAAGCATATTCATGTTCATAATTAGAGGGGTAATAAATATCATTAAGGATCTGAACATATGATCTTCCACCTAATAAACCAACTAGCGTCAACTACAAGGAGTAATCAACACTACTAGCAACCCACATGTACCAATCTGAGGTTTTGAGACAAAGATCGGATACAAGAGATGAACTAGGGTTTGAGAGGAGATGGTGCTGGTGAAGATGTTGATGGAGATTGACCCCCTCTCGATGAGAGGATTGTTGGTGATGACGATGGCTTTGATTTCCCCCTCCGGGAGGGAAGTTTCCCCGGCAGAACAGCTCCACCGAAACCCTAGATTGCTTCTACCTAGGTTCCGCCTCGAGACGGCGGCGCTTCGTCCTAAAAGCTTCCTTATGATTTTTTCCAGGTCAAAACCCTCCATATAGCAGAAGATGGGCACCGAAGACCTGCCAGGGGGCCCACAAGCCCTAGGGGCGCTCCCCCAGGCTTGTGGCCACCTGGTGGGTCCCCTCTGGTATTTTCTTCACCCAATATTTTTTATATATTCCAAAATAATTCTCCATAAATTTTCAAGACTTTTGGAGTTGTGCAGAATAGGTCTCTCAGATTTGCTCCTTTCCGGTCCAGAATTCCAGCTGCCGCATTCTCCCTCTTCATGTAAACCTTGTAAAATAAGAGACAAAAGGCATATATATTGTACCATAATGTGTAATAACAGCTCATAATGCAATAAATATCAATATAAAAGTATGATGCAAAATGGACGTATCAAGCGCCGTCATGGAGCCACGGTCGTGCTCGCGGCGGTGCCCCGCGGTGGCTCCCCGGACCGAAGCGTGCCGACGACCTTTGGACCCGGAGAGGTTCTCAGCCTCGAGACGCCTCCCAACAAGGTGACTCTAATGCCGGTGATGCTCTCTGCGCGGTGGCGCGGCCCTAGACGCTACCCACAATGGAGCGGTGGTGCCCGATTCACGCGCAGCCGCGCCTTTAACACTAACATCGGTGAAGCCCTCGGCGCGGCGGCGCGGCCATGGACGGCTAGCCACAGCGGCTCGGCAGTGGTAATGGGCGCGGCCATGGACGGCTAGCCACAGCGGCCCGGCCATGACTGTGGTGCCCGATTCATGGGTGGCGGGGCGGACAAGAGTTGGAGGTTGATGTCTACTACGTAACTTTATTCTTGTAGATACGTGTTGGGCCTCCAAGCGCAGAGTTTTGTAGGACAGTAGCAATTTTCCCTCAAGTGGATGACCTATGGTTTATCAATCCGTGAGAGGTGTAGGATGAAGATGGTCTCTCTCAAACGACCCTGCAACCAAATACAAGAAATCTCTTGTGTCCCCAACACACCCAATACAATGGCAAATTGTATAGGTGCACTAGTTCGGATAAGAGATGATGATAAAAGTGTAATATTGATGGTAGAAATATATTTTATAATCTGAATAAATAAAAACAGCAAGGTAACAAGTAGTAAACGGGCACAAAAACGGTATTGCAATGCTTGAAAACAAGGCCTAGGGTCCGTACTTTCGCTAGTGCAAACTCTCAACAATGCTAACATAGTTGGATCATATGATTATCCCTCAAAGTGTAACGAAGAATCACTCCCGAGTTCCTATTAGCGGAGAACAAAATATAGGAATTGTTTGTAGGGTACGAAACCATCTCAAAGCTATTCTTTCCGTTCGATCTATCCTAGAGTTCGTACTAGAATAACGCAAGCTATTCTTTCCGATCGATCTAATCAAGAGTTCGTACTAAGATAACACCAAAGCAAATTCATATTCATAATACTCAATCCACACAAAGAACTATAAAGAGACCCCGAAGTTTCCGTCGGAGAAAAACATGCATCAACCCCTATGCATAGATTACCCCAATATCACCGCGGGAATCCGCGAGTTGAATGCCTTAACATATATCAAGTGAATCAATAAGATACCCCAATTGTCACCTCAAGTATTCATATTGCAAGATACATATCATGTGTTCTCATATCTGAATATTCAATCCGACAAGACAAAACTTCAAAGGGTAAAGATTCAATTCATTATAACAAGAGTATAGAGGGGAGAAACATCATATGATCCGACTATATTAACAAAGCCCATGATAGAGATCACGAGAGAGAGATTAAACACATAGCTACTGGTACAAACCCTCAGCCCCGAGGGTGGACTACTCCCTCCTCATCATGGTGGCCGCCGGGATGATGAAGATGGCCACCGGAGATGATTCCCCCCTCCGGCAGGGTGCCGGAACGGGTCTAGATTGGTTTTCGGTGGATACAGAGCCTTGCGGCGGCGGAACTTCTGATCTAGGTTAACCCCGATGGGTTTCGGAATATTTGGGAATTTATAGTGCAAAGAAGGGGTACGGGAGGCCACCGAGGTGGGCACAACCCACCTGGGCGAGCCAGGTGGGCCTGGCGCACCCTGGTGGGTTGTGCCCCCCTCGGGGCACCCCCCAGGTGCTGCTCTGGCCCATTGGTTTCCTTCTGGTCCATAAAAAATCCAAAAAATAGTTTCGCGGTGTTTGGACTCCGTTTGATATTGATTTTCTGCGATGTAAAAAACAAGCAAAAAACAACAACTGGCACTGGGCACTAGGTCAATAGGTTAGTCCCAAAAATTGATATAAGTTGCTATAAAATGATTGTAAAACATCCAAGAATGATAAAATAACAGCATGAATACTTCATAAATTATAGATACGTTGGAGACGTATCAGAGGTGCGACTGGGGTTGAATCCCGCGCGGGGAAGTGGCTTGTGGCGGCGGATGGTAGGTGGCTAGGGAGGCGGGAAAGCTCTCCGGTGGTGGGGTGGCTCGCCAGGGTAAGGCTCCGGCGGCGGCGCTGGATTTGCTGGGTTGGTGGGGAAGAAGGTGCTTGGGGAGAGAGATAGGCTGACATGTGGGCCTTTGGCCACCTCAACAAATTATCCATGTGGGCATGCCACATTGGCCTGACAGGTCGGCCCAATGTGTCAGCTCCGCTATTTTCGTGAGGTTATCAGCCGATCAGTGCTCTCCGTTAGTCATTAGGCGCAGGGTTGGTGGTTTTTTGTGCCCTGGCGCAAATATGGTAGCAAATTGTTACCCTAGCCTCAAATGTGGTGGTTTTGGGTAAATAAATCACTCAAATACTACTTGAACCATTCTTTACATAGAAGGGAGCCACTAACGAGATTCTTCTTGATGGCGGGGACATGATGCACGTTCTTCAGTTGCACGATCTTTCCCGAAGTAAACTTCAGATCTACCGTGCCAACACCATGAGAAGAAGCATGCAAGACATTCCCCATCAGGACAGAACAATCTCGTGCAACCTGGTAAGAAGAAAACAAAGACACATCAACACACACATGAATATTGGCCCCAGTGTGAACTCACCAATCGGTGGACTGACAAACTGAAAGTATGGTAAACAGATTACCATACCCAGATGCCCCATCATTGTTGCTCAGAGTGACATTGACAAACTTTGAGTCCTATCCTGGCTTCTTGTACTTGTTTGGGCACTTGTTTGCCCAGTGTTCCTCTGAACCACAAGTAAAGCAACCATCTCTCTTTTTGTCTTTCTTCTTACCCTTCTTCTTGAAGGTAGTATTCTATTGGACATAGTTCTTTCCCTTGAACTTGTGGGAATTCTTCTGCACCACATTGGCGCTAGAAGAACCCTCTGCCCTTTTCACGTGTGAGTCCTTTGTTCTCGAGTTTTGCTCAACACTTAGATGACCGATGACATCCTCAACAGAGAATTCACGTCTCAAGTGCTTGAGATAAGTAGCAAAATTCCTCCATCCAGGAGGGAGTTTTGCAATAATGCAACCCGCGACAAACTTGTCCAGTAACTCACACTTCAGGAGCTCCAACTCCTTAGCGATGCATTGTATCTCATGGGCCTGGTCCAATACAGAACGGTTATCAACCATTTTGTAATCATGGAACTGCTCCATACTCGCTTCCACCATCGGTTGCGCCGAATTTAATTAGCTTCGAGCGCATCCCACATATTCTTGGCAACGCGTATATGGAGATATGCGTCAACCAGCATGTCTCCGATCACAGTAAGAACGGCTCCGACGAAGATGGTGGTTGCCTCCCTGAACGCATTCTCCTGTTCAGGAGCAACCGTTACCGTGGGAGACACACCACTAACTCAGAACACGTTCATTGTTGTGAGCCACAAGCTGGTCCTTGTCTGCCAACGCTTAAAATGCGTCCCGGTAAAATTTTCCGGTTTCAGAGTAGCGGCGAAGCCATGAGTCGAAAAGTGCCTAAAATAAGGTTTTTGGATTGTTGGAGATATTAGCACTTTTCCGACTAATCTAATCCACGAGTAAGCAGCAAACATAGCAATTACGGTATGCATCTTATACCGATACCTAAGCATGTGAGCACGTACAGTATATAGAACTGAAACATCTATGAACAACATATATACGAGTAGCACATATAGGAGTAAACGATGGATGAACAGTCCATACCCTCCAGTTGGCCAGGTCAATGCGGCGGCGGCACCAGCAGCCTCGGCGTCGTCCGTGGCCTTCTTCTTGGTTGCGGCGTCTTCGACCATGTTGTCGATGCAGGGGAAGCAGAGGCGGACGGAGACGGGGACGGATCGGGAGCAGTCGCGTCGAGATGCTTCCCAAAAACCTTATTGCCGTTCTCCCGGGCAGGATCTCGAACGACAGGGTTCCGGAGGCACCTGCTCTCCCGACCAACCGTGCACGCGGTCGTCGGGATGGAATCGCCGGAAGCAGCACATAGAGAGGAACAGTAGATGACGGCTAGGGTTGTGCGAGAGGGAGTGAGTGAACTGAGTTAGGGTTCACTCCACTAGCCAGCACCTTCTTATATAGACCGGCAAAAATAAGCTTCGGCTCGGCTCATTCCCGCAACGCGCGGCGCGCGCGCGCGTCGTGATGAGGCGGGCGGCGAAGGAGGAGCGCGCTGTACAACTCCTATTCCCAAGCTCCCAATAGCAAGTGGTAGAGCAGCCCTTATAAAGAGGTCTCACTCTTCCTACTGTAGCAGTATGGTACTAAACTTCTCACCACTTGCCGTGCACATTCATGGGCCTTAGAGATTAATCAGGGCCTAAGTCCATCCATAATCCATCATATTGCACATGACGTTTATGTTTTTTTTCATGATAAAGAGAGCTTCCTCTCTGATCACAATGGCTTGCATAGCATGCTCATCCAAGATAACGCCCACACGTGTGGATACTAGACATCCGCCCACACACCGTGTGTGGCGTGAGCAGGAGGCAACCCACACGGGCTGTGTGTGGGCGAACATTAGAATTGCCCACACGTGTGGGCGCAACTACTTCGTGCCACACGCCCAACAAGTACTACTCATCCCCACCCCGCGCGTGTGGCACGAAGCAAATATGCCCACATGTCCTGGCGCAGCTACGTTAGGTACCCGCGGGATGATGATTTAGTTGCCATCTGGGATGGCAGATGTAGTTATCTAGGATGGCAAATGCAGTTGTAAAAGCATGGCAACTCTCTCTGTTTTGGTTAACTATAGTTGTCATGTCTAATTTATGGTAGTTGCCGCGTGTAATCAAACCATAGTTGCCGTGTTTGATTAACTACTTGTCACATATGGTCAAACCATAGTTGCCATGTGTGTTTACCTAGTTGCCACGTGTGGTCCAACCATAGTTGCCATGTGTGGTTAATCACAGTTGCCATGTGTGTATCCTGGTTGCCACGTACGTGCAACTGCAGTTGCCGTCTAGCAACGATCATAGTTGCCACGTGTGTTTATCTAGTTGCCACGTACGCGCAATTGCAGTTGCCATCCAACAACATACGAGTGTCGTGTGGGCGAAAAGCAGTTCGCCCACGCATGCGTGGACAAGCTGGTGGCTGTGTGGGCAAAAACTAGTTCGCCCACACAGCGCAGCTGGCAAACCGCGTGCTGCAGGGCGTGTGGGCGAACTCTCCAACGCGCACACACACGATGATGCCCATGTGGCACTCAGATTCTAACAGATTCCTTTAGGATTCGTGCAAAACAGAATTAACGTGGATGAAGACGTGTGGACGATGTGCAAACATGCCACACATGTGGGCATTATCATTTGGGTATAATTTAGCTTACGGAGTGCAGGCCCCGTAGCCTTAAATTTTGCTCCCAAGCGAACGTTCGTCAGATATTCACGGCCTATTTTTTAAAATATTTTTTTTTTGGAATTACTCCTAGCTAATAGGACAAGGCCTGGTGTCCGAGTCCGACACGGTCTGTCTCACCATAGTCCGCGTGGCTGGACTTATCAAAGCCCGCCTCTGGTATGTCCCCGGCTCTCACCCCCAAACCCCTTGTTTGCGTGCGTCCCCAAAAAAGCCCCAGCTCACGACTGCTGCTGTTGTTGTTGAACAATCGAACTGAATTGAACAGAATCAAGATCGATCTCAGTTTACTTTACCCCATCCGTCCATTACTTGTGGTGTCTATTATACCAAACCGAGATCCATCCATGGAAGAACTGATGAAGGAAGCACACGCCCTCTTCTGCGGCGGCTGGAGCATAAGAGTCCCAGGTTTTCGTAAGCACGCTCCAGCATCTACTAACGGCGGCGACCAAGACCAAGACCGACGACCCTGACGCGGCAAAGACGACGAGGTGCTGGGCGACTCCCCAGCGCTGGCTGCTCACGCTGGACACGCCCTCGTTGCGCGCCGCGCTGTGGAACCCCTCGACCAAGGAGAAGGTGGAGCTCCCATCAATGGACAAGGACCTACCCCGGAACTGCAAGTGCCTGCTGTCGCGCGAGCCCGGCTCCCGCGCCGGCTGCGTGGTGCTGGTCGTCGACGACGACGAGCCGGTGATCTGGTTCTGCCGCGTCGGAGGCGAGCGATGGAGCAGGCACGAGTACGAGATCATTGTCGAGAAACCACGGGGTTCACCCAATTTTCGCTTGGTGAAAAGACAGTCTTTCGAAGAAGCAGGGCGCGCAAACCTCATCTCTCCTGACGAAGAAACAAGAACAGAATACATCTTGGAAGGACACAACTGGAAAAGAATAAGAATATCAAGCGACGGGCATGGCAACCATGGATTCCAGATACGGAGCATCGCCGCCGTCGACGGCAAGTTCTACTTCGACGTGACCTCCTCGAAGCTCGGCGTCCTCGACTTCCTCCCGGGCCCGACGTTCACCATGGTGGACACCAAGGGAGCGAGAGTCGCATGGGATTCCTGGGAGCTGGCGTTCCCTCATCTGGTGGAGTCCCGCGGGAGGCTCTACCTGTTCGTCATCGCCCATAATCCTCTGGCCAGCATCGCCCTCTACAAGATGGATTTCTCCTCGCTTGCGTGGTCCAGGGTGGATCGCGTCTACGACCAGGTGTTCTTCCTGGGCAGGCTGCATTTCACGGCGTCGTATTCTGCATGGGAGCTTGGTTTGACGCAGGGTAATGTCTACTATCTGGGGCCGTATGAGCTGCTCAACGTGTTCTCTGCCGGAGACAAATGTCGGCCTCGCTCCAACTGCATACACGGGGACGATCTGCCGGCTCCGCTGCAGGGCATAAACGATGTGCTCGCCAGAGCTTGCGCTGGTTTCACCATCGGCGGTAGCTAGAAGAAACGAGGAGAAGAGCAATGTATATCTTCAGTCATTCCGGTATATGTTTGTGCTCGTCTAATTAATATATAATCCCCTTTCTTCAAATCAGTATATTTTCCTCTCCTATTTTTACTTTTATTACTAGTACCTCCTTTTCGTTTTATAGGGCTCAATTCAAAAATCTCATCAACCAAGGTAGATGATGAGTGGTGAAATAATTTCCGTGGTTTGTAAAAGCACTCAATTAATGCGCTCGTTTTCCTCAAAAAATTGTGTTTACCAATGCATTAATTGCAATGCATGCTTGCATAAAGTACATGCATTGGTCAAGTTTCTCATAATCCTTACATGCAATGAATTAATGCACCTTGAAATCTGAGCATGTGATGGGGAACAATCAAATTGAGACTTATAAAACGGGAAACCGATTTTTTTTAGATAAGCCGTATAAATCGGGAAGGAGGGAGTAATATATAATCCCCTTGCGCTGGTTTCATTTATTTTATTTTTATTTTTGTGAGGAAAAGGGGAGTTTTATTCCGAAGTTAAACAAGCTGTGCTATAGACACTGCCACTCTGTTCTGGTCCCTAGAAATTTTCATATGAACAAACTCCCTACTGACCATAAGACTCCGATCTCTAAAATAAGATGACCATAAGCTAACCGATCCAGGGCCTCAGATAACGACGATAGGCTGTTGAGAAATCCGATTGAATCACCACTGATTGCATGGAGCTCGGCTTCAAGAGCATCATTACAAACGAGTAAATGACGGTATGCAGCAAAGATTACGCTCCCGTCATTCCTTCTTAATATCATACCTGACCCTGCCGTCCCGTCCGAGGAGAAGGAGCCATATTTTTCCGAGGGCACAACAACAATGTATGTGGATTGGGAATTTGGGATGGGATAATTTTTTATTTTTCCCTGTCCTGAATTCTAAAACTTTCAAAAATCTCTGATTTTGCAAAAAATGAAACATAATATCAGATCAAGCAAAGATTTGTGCTACTACACGCATGATAAGCTGAACTTCACCGTGGAAGGAGTTTTCCTATACAAAAGGTGTTTCAGCTATTTGGTGGTTGGCGTGGTTCTCCTCTCATGCAGCTGGCTACTTGTTCTTGTCAAGCCACGCAAGAATTCCTTTCTCCGACTCCGTGAGCTCCTCTGCTGGCTTCTCTCTAACCGAGCCTTCCATGAAACCGAAATAATCCTTGTAATTCCTCTTGTAAAAGTCGTCCAGCCTCTGGAACATATGAGAAAACAGCAGAACATAGTTAATTGCAACCATGGCGTAGAAGCTCTTGTCGATCAATCTGTTGCTCCAGTAAACTTATAGTGATAAAACTAACAGCATTCTAAAGAGGCTGGAACACCTGAGACTTAAACTAGTACTATATGTGTAGTAGTATGATAGTTGTATTTATCTGTGTAGGTTGGGTTTGCAGGTAGCACAAGGTTCTCTATTTAAATCAGAGACATCTACCGCAAAACCAACAAACTGGAGCATGTGCTACGACTAAGGGTAGTACATGTCACAGCACATGTCAAACTTCCCTCAAGTTTTTCTTGAAAAATGGAAAAGCAAAGGGACAATAGGTATAAAGCAACTGAAGCGATGAAATTAGGACCATATGGACCCAAGTGATTAGTTGGAAAAAAGACTCATGATTTGACACTGAAATGCATAACAAACGCAAAAGGCTTCTTCCATTAGACATATGATGGGATGCCACAGAAACAATTGAAGGAAGGCCGCATACCTCCTTGTCATTTTTCTCTTTGTTTTCCTTCGACCTCTTCACATAATCTACACATATGCAGGCAGAATCATATGTGAACAGCAAACTGACCACAAATACTAGACCCTGAAATTGGACCAGATCACCAGATGCTTACATACCTTGCAATAGCGCCTTTCTTGATTCACTGGCCTCGGGTATTGCCGCAGCGGATGCCAGCAGAGTGAGGAGGCACCTCCTGTTAACTCCATTCCTCTGAGCCAAGGTGACCAGTGGCTGGAGATGATTTGCCGCTGATTGACGAAGAGATGAAGCTGCTGCGACCGGCCTTCTGATTGTGTCCATCAGCTTACCTGGAGGCTGAGCCATGGGATGAGATGAGTTTGCTCTCCAGTGTGCTCTCTTGATTTCCTACATGGAAGCGTCGCCAGGTTGCTGCTACTTGATATGATATGATATGATATGATGAAATCCTGGAATGGACCAAGGCCACAGGTTTTTCTCTGGATGGAAACAGACAGGGGCAAATCTGACAATATGCAGCCCTGCTTGGGTTTTGGACAAGTCACACGTCAGACTGTTTGATATGGTATACTACCTTCTTCCATTTAACCTTTTTGCCTTTCCGGTATCAGTATTTTATTTTTATTTTTCTAGGCCACATGTTTGAATTATTTTTCTTGCCTTTACATCGACATTTCCCCCAACAAATTTCTAGTAACACATTCGGATTAACAAAAATATATACAGAGCAAGAGAAAAGTTCTCTTTTCCACTGTCAGGTTACAGCACAAAATAATACTACTCCGCACAAACTTGTGTATAATGATGTCCATTTTCTGAATTTTTTTCCTGATTTTGCAAACATGAAACATACTGTCAGATCAAGCAAAGATTTGTGCTACTGCACAGATGAGATAACAATGATGAAACAGAACAAGTTGCACCAGGTTTAAGAGGCAAGTGAGGTGCTAAATGACAAGCTTATTTAACTCGTTGAGAACTTCACCGCGGAAGGAATTTCCCTACAGAAAAAAGCTGTTTCAGCTATTTGGTTGGCGTGCTCCTCCCATGTTCCAACACTAGCTACTTGTTCTTGTCAAGCCACGCAAGAATTCCTTTCTCTGACTCCGTGAGCTCCTCAGCTGGCTTCTCTCTGACCGGGCCTTCCATGAAGCTGAAATAGTCCTTGTAATTCCTTTTGTAAACGGCGTCCCGCCTCTGGAATATATGAGAAAACAGCAGTACAATTAGTTGCAACCACGTTGCAGAATCTTCTCGGTCAATTTGTTAGTCCAGTAAACTTAATAGTGATAAAATTGACAACATTCTGAAGAGTGCTCCAGTTGATTTCACTTGAGACGTAAACTAGTATGATGGTTTGCAGGTGGCACAAGGTTCCCTATTTTAAATCAGAGACATCTACTGCAAATCCAACAAACTGGAACATGTACTACGAATAAGGGTAGAAAATTACAGCACAGGTCAAACCATCCTCAGTTTTTTCATGAAAAATGAAAAGGCAAAGGGACAATAAGTATAAAGCAACCGAAGCAATGAAATTGAGAGCATATGGACCCAAATTATTAGTAGTTGAAAAAGGCTCATGATTTCGCAGAGAAATGCATATAGATTACTGACTCAAAACATAAGCAAAAGGCTTCTTCCATTAGCAATGATGGGGATACCAAGGAAACAGTTGAGGGAAGGCCACATACCTCCTTGTCATTCTTTTCTTTGTTTTCCTTTGATCTCTTCACATAATCTACAAATGCAGGCAGAACTATTTTATCTATCCAAGGTGAACAGCAAACCAACTACAAACATCGGATGCGATAAACCCGGAAAATCGGACCGGTTGCTTGTGTACCTTGCAATAGGGCCTTTCTTGATTCACCGGCCTCAGGAATGGCTGCGGCGGATGCCAGCAGAGTGAGGAGGCACCTCCTGTTAACTCCGTTCCTCTGAGCCAAGGTGACCAGATGCTTAGCCACTGAATGATGAAGAGATGAAGCTGCTGCAACCGGCCTTCTGATTGTGTCCATCAGTTTACCTGGAGGCTGAGCCATTGGGCGAGATGAGTTTGCTCTCCAGTGTGCTATCTTCCTACATGGAAGCGTCGCCAGCTTGCTAGATGTTGAAATCCTGGAATGGACCAAGGCCACAGGTTTTTCTCTGGATGGAAACAGACAGGGGCAAATCTGACCACATGCAGAACTGTTTACATATCTAAACAAACTTCCGTTAACATTTTTGCTTTCCTGGTATCTGCATTTTATTTTTTATTTTCGGGCCACATGTTTGAAGTATTTTTGTTGCCTTTATCTCGACATTTTTCCAACACAATGTCTGGTAATACATTCTGATTAACACAAGATATACAGTGCAATAGAGCAAGAGAAGAGTTATCTTGTCCACTGTCAGGTTACTGTACAAAATAATAGTACAAATTTGTGTATAATGATGTGGGCAGAGTATACAGGTTGTCATCCATCGAAATAAGCCCATGCCTCCACACATGTAAACCTACCTATGATCTAGTATCAAAACTTACAGGGGGGCACCTGTTAAAAGCATACATCAACCATAACCCAGCACAGTGGGCGCTAGCACTAACAATGGCTGCAGCGCACTTGGTGCGAACTTCCGAGCAAACAGGAAGCATGTTGTCGAATTTTGATTATTGTATAGACAAGTCCGTCCCGTTTGAACTCTTCTCAGGAATTCCTCAGTGATATCTCCCCTACCAAACGTGGCTGGATGTGCACCGCCTCTCGACCAGTCTACCCAAGTGACACTTCTGTTAGCAAGGCTTTGCGGAGCTTCAATCGTGAGCATTGTAGGGAAATAGTGTTCATCGACATAACAATGAGGCCTGCAGAACTCCTTGAATTTCGGGTAATAGCGTGTGTCTCTGATGATCTCGATGGCAAGATCTCTGTCTACTTCAAACCATTGCGAGCCTTTGCGCCATTGTTCGAGCTCAACCTCAGGGGTCATGTTATAATTATATCGGCCCCGTCCATATGGGCCAGGATCATCAAACACCATGACAAAGCTTTGGCTTGAATTCTGAAAGTAGTCGTATGTGGTGTTGAAATCAAATATGGGAATGCATGACTCAGACACAAGCACAAACCACTCATTAGATATATCCAGCAACGCATTAGCCAGCAGGCGTCTCTCAGCATCACACATAGTCATCTGACCCCATTCCGCAACCTGTGAGCACCAAACAGATCACATATTAATTTCAGGTACAAGGTCATCTCAAGTTCTGAGCACAACAGGGAAGGTAAAGATTTGTTTTTAGTCTTCCTGCATGGGTGTGTTGCTAAATTACTACTTGATATGCAGAAATCCTGAAAGGGAAAGTCATAGGTTGTTTTCTGTGAAAAAAGGCAGAGACAAGTCCGACAAATTGCAGGTCTGCTTGGGTTCTGGTCAATCTGGAAATGTTTGTTTCCTGACAGCACTGTCTAGAAAATGGCTCTACTAGGCCATACGCTTCCGCATACAAGGAATGGGTTATAAGTTCTGATTAGAGCCCTAGCTATGCCTGTTCTAGAGTTCTCTGACTCTACCTATTATAGCACAAGTTCCAGTTAGGGCGCGGTGGCTACTAGATATATGGGTGACAGAATGCATACCAGTTACTGATTTTAAGAATCTTGCCCCAGAGTAATATAGTTAGTAACAGGTGGATCACATCATGTAGGCCTAAAGTTAACTCCAAAAGGTACATAAATACAGTACCGTAATCCAAACCTATCAGGGCTATCAATCAACACACCTACTAAACTTTCCGAGTTTTCGTTATAATGGTGGTCCATACTCAGGAAGGTACCTCGCTGTACCTACATTTTCTCCTTAAATGCAAAAATGCACAGTTCTTTAGTATATTTAAAAAACAAACCTAACAAAGGAAGTTCAGAAATTTTCACTGTCAACAACTGTTTTAATCACCCAAGCTGGCAGGCGACATGTGCATTGATCATAGGTTCCTTACTGTAGTAACTTAGTAAGTAGAACCACAGCTCAGTGTAATGACTGAAACGTTGGGATTCAGTTACAAGTCGTGGAGTAACAGTACAGTACAGCTCAATGTACAATCTTGGTCTGTCATGGTATCACGTATGAAGTCGTGGAACAACAGTACAGTACAGTACAGCTCAATGTACAATCTTGGTCTGTCATGGTATCACGTATGAAGTCGTGGAACAACAGTACAGTACAGTACAGCTCAATGTACAATCTTGGCAGTTGGCACTACACTACGATTGGATATGGTTTGCTATTGGTCTCACTAGATCAGCATGAGTAGGCAGGCCACCTATCACGTTGGAACGGTGTCTTGCTAGGTTGAGTATGCGATCGCAGTACTGGTGTACCACGGCATGAGGAGGCCAGGCCGAGCACGCGAGAGGGGAGCTAACTAACCTTACTGGGGATTTGCCGGTGGTAGAAGACGGAGTCTTTGGTGAAGTTGGCGCGGTAGGAGGGCAGGGCGTGGACGTAGATGGAGTAGCGGCCCTCGTGTCCCCGGAAGAAGCGCTCCCAGAGCGGCGCGAGCGGCAGCGGGCCGCGGGTGAGGAACATGAAGGCGACCTTGGGCACGCGGGGGAACGGGTAGGGGCGGGGGGGGGGGGGGGGGGGGGGGGGGGGGGGGGGGGGGGGGGGGGGGGGGGGGGGGGGGGGGGGGGGGGGGGGGGGGGGGGGGGGGGGGGGGGGGGGGGGGGGGGGGGGGGGGGGGGGGGGGGGGGGGGGGGGGGGGGGGGGGGGGGGGGGGGGGGGGGGGGGGGGGGGGGGGGGGGGGGGGGGGGGGGGGGGGGGGGGGGGGGGGGGGGGGGGGGGGGGGGGGGGGGGGGGGGGGGGGGGGGGGGGGGGGGGGGGGGGGGGGGGGGGGGGGGGGGGGGGGGGGGGGGGGGGGGGGGGGGGGGGGGGGGGGGGGGGGGGGGGGGGGGGGGGGGGGGGGGGGGGGGGGGGGGGGGGGGGGGGAGGCCGCCTAGGGGACGAGTAACGTCTCACGGGTGCCCTACTCAGTGGCGGAGGAGCTGCGGCTGGGTGGACTGGGTCTACGGGGGCTGCGAAGGTGGGGAGAGGACTCTGTGCTCTTGGGGTACGGAGAGCGGTGCTTGGAGACCGGGTTCGTCGAGGTTTCGGGTTTGGCAGAGGACGGGAGAGATCTTTGTGTCTCGTGGAGTCGTGCGTGCTGGTCTCGTGGAGTCGTGACGACGTGCTGCCGTGGTTTCCGGTGGATCCCCGTGAAATGGCCAATCCCGAGAGCGATGTTTGTACCACTACTCCTACTAGAACCGGAACTTCTTAACAACATCCAAGAGATATGGTCTCATGCGTCTCTAGAAATGCTCGTTAGGGCATGAACCATGGAGGCGTCATGTTGGTGCTGCCTCATGCCCATCCACGTAGACGAAGCTGCCAGTGAGATTTGCATGCATCGAGAGACACAATAGTACTCCCTCCATCCGGAAATACTTGTCATCAAAATAAATAAAAGGGCATGTATCTAGATGTTTTTTTATCCATTTTGATGACAAGTATTTTCGGACGAAGGGAGTACTTTATTAGACATCAATGACTATCTTTTCCTGTCCAATATCTGATCCCTCACTCTTCTGTTCATGTATTTTTCACCATCTTTCACCGGTTCATTCATTCTTTCTTTCTTTTTTCTCTCTCCTCTCTTCCTCCATTGCCTTCATCTTTTGTAGGGAAGTAGAGACCGGTTCCTTTGCCAGAGGTGGGTTCCTTCTAAAAGCAACTCAGTTAACCTCATTTGGACCACTATAATTTTCTTTTATAGTAAGTAAAGCGCTCTTGAGGACACACGAGAATTTTTTTTTCGAGGGTACGCCAAAGGCGTACCATAGCTTTATAGGAGAAAGAAAGTATGTACAAGAGAGTTACAAGGTAGCTAGTTAGGCATCATAAGACGATCCTAACACAGCCAGACATCCACTCCCAAAGCCTAACACTATTCCTCACTAACTACATGATCTCCTAAAGCTCCTGTTGTGATCCAGTTCCTAAGTTCATCGTAGATCAACTCGGCCGTGCCCCACTCGTTCAGGATGGAACGATTCCCAAACACTCTACCGTTGCGTTGCTTCCATAGACTCCAGCAGATGAGCATGACAAACGCGTCGAATCGTTTCCGGGATCTCTTAGAGATTCGTTTCCTAGTCGCCGACCACCATGGCACCAAACTATCCTGAGCATTGGGGCATAGCTGCGGGTCCAAATGCATCCTGGACATGCACAGGTACCAAACTTGTCGCGCGAACACGCACTGCAACAAGATATGATCCACCGTGTCTTCCTCTTGGTCGCACAGATAGCATGCGGAAGTTTGGTCTTGCAGACCATGGCGGACTCTCCTATCTGCGGTCCACAGACGGTACTGTACAGCAAGCCACATGAAGATCTTGCATGCAAGCGGCGTCCAGCATTTCCAAATTGCTGAGAATGATTGAAACCGGATCCCACCTTCGCAGAGCATCTTATAAGCAGAGGACGATGTGTATGCTCCCTTGTTGTTCCAGGCCCAAACTGGCTTATCCTCCACATCCGGATCGAGCTGTACGTCCATGAGAATCTCCCAAAGGGTGATGAATTGGGCTAGCCCCTCCGTACAAAGCTCTCCAGTGATGTCATTGGCCCAGTCATGTGAGTTTAGGGCATCCAGTAGTCTTCTCTTGTTGCGCACTTGCGTCCGTACCCGAGCCACCACCAGTGGAGCAATGTCTTTTATGGTGGCACCGTTAATCCATCTATCCTTCCAGAACAAGATTTGCTCTCCTCCACCAATCTGCCATTTGACAAGGCTCTCAAATGTTGCAGTCACATTTTTATCCATAACCAAGTTGAGGCCCTGCCAAGGCCTCGTCCTGTCCGTACGCCTCAACCACTCCCATCTCAATCTTAAAGCAATCCCATGTTTCTAGAGATCAATCACACCCAGCCCACCTAGCTGCTTCGGGCGACAAATCCTTCTCCAGGATACCACACACTTCCCACCATGAACCTCCTCGGAGCCAGCCCAAAAAAATGCGCGACAACCCTTGTCGACACGCTCCAAAGCCAATTTGGGGGCCTCCGCAATCATCAGATGATGAGTAGCGCGCGCTCTCATTACTTGGTTTACGAGGATGAGACGACCGGGTCTAGTAACTAAGCCTCTTTGCCAGCCAGGTAGAATGTGCAACGCCATATCAACAACTGCCTGCCATTCGGACCTTCTAAGTTGCTTGATACTCAGCTGTAATCCGAGATACTTGCAAGGGAATGCTCCTATCTTCCAAGGCAAAGCACTTTTGACGAGCTCCTCATCTTCAGCCTCTGAACGGATCATGATGGCGGAAGATTTGGCATAGTTCACTTTTAACCCAGAAGCAACCCCAAAAATTTTGAGGGCCTCTTTCACGAAGTGCAGGTCTGATAGGCCAGGTTTGATGAATAACACTACATCATCCGCATATAAAGATAGCCGCTGCAGCGGAGTGCATCGGCTCATGGTACTCAGAACTCCATTGTCATGTGCTTTGATGACTATCTTGGTAAGCACGTCCATGGCAATGACGAAGAGTAAGGGGGAGATCGAGTCCCCTTGCCTTAGACCTTTTGCATGCATAAACTTAACTCCTGCAGATCCATTGACCACCACTCTTGAACTGGCCGAGGTGAGCAAAGTAGCAATCCAAGATATCCACCTGTCCGAGAAACCCTTAGCACACAGCACCTCGAAGAGAAAAGGCCAAGATAGGGAGTCAAATGCTTTGGATATGTCCAACTTGAGGAGCACTCCTTTAGCTTTCCTGCGGTGCAACTTACGCGCCATTTGACGGACTAAGAGGAAGTTGTCATGAAGATTCCTCCCTTTGATGAAAGCGGATTGGTTGACTTGCACCAATTCTCCCATACGTGGACTGAGCCTAGACGAAAGAAGCTTCGAGGCAAACTTTGGTATGCTATGTATAAGGCTGATCGGGCGGAAGTCAGAAACCAAGCGTGCCTCCGCGGATTTGGGGATTAGGGTGATCAAGGCTTGATTCAGCCGGCCAAAGCCCCGACCATTCCCAATGAAAAGTTTGTGAATTGCCGCAATAAGGTCCACCTTCACAATCTCCCAAGCTTTTTGGAAGAACAGGCCGATGAAGCCATCCGGCCCCGGTGCACGGTCTGGCGGCGAGTCCTTGATGACCGCCCAAATTTCCTCCTCCTGAAAAACGCAGTCTTGCTCCGAGAGATCAACTGGCACAATCCCAAGAGCTTCCAGGTCCAGCATAAAGTCACGAGCAATGCCCTTGCCCAACAGATCTTTATAGGCCTCATGAAAAGCATCCTCTTTTCCTTTCTGATCGGTGATGCTCCTATCATCCAGTTGGATAGATGAGATAAAGTCCTTCATACGTCTCCCGTTTGCCACTAGATGGAAAAGTTGTGTGTTCGCATCTCCTTCCCGAAGCCACGTGATCCTAGATCTCTGTCTCGCGATCGTCCTTTCGAGAGAAACTACGGCCAACACTAGGTGTTTGAGAGTTTTCCTGAGCCAGTGCTCCTCGGCCGATAGAATTCGCGACTCCTGGGCACAGTCGAATCTCATGATCACTATGTTTGCAATAGCAATTTGCAATTTAATATTGCCCACTTTCTTCTGGCCCCAAACGACAAGCGCGCGCACCGTGTTTCTGAGAAGGGTATCAAGTCTCAAAAAGGGGTCCGTGATGTTAGCCTCACACACCCAGGCCTCCTTCACTACGTCCATAAAGCCCTCCATCTTGACCCAAAATTTCTCAAAACGAAATCGCCTTTTGGTGTATATGTGTTCTGCTAAGGCGAGATGGAGCGGACAGTGATCCGACGTCGAGGTAGATAGTGCTTGCAGTAAACAATCTGGGTGGTCCAACTCCCAGTCCACAGAAACAAAGGCGTGATCAATTTTGGTGAGCGTGGGTACCTCCCTTTCATTACTCCACGTGAATCTACAGCCATGCAGGAACAGCTCTTTTAGCACATTATCGTCCACGAATCGCTTGAACTTTCCCATCATTCGATGATCCAGCGCCGAATTGTTTTTGTCTGCCGCCTGTAAGATTAAGTTGAAATCACCAATGACCAACCACGGTCCAGGGCACAACATCCTATGCTCCGAAAGCTCCTGTAGAAAGTTAATCTTTTGATCGTCTTCCTGTGGCCCATAGACCACCGAGAGCCACCAAGGGGTGCCCTCCTTAGGTGATACAAATCCAGTAATGAAGTTTGTATCATTGACAAAAATTGTCAATTGAACCTTAGTGGAATCCCAAGCCACAAAGATCCCACTCCTCGTGTCAGACGCCGGCAGGTAAGTAAAGCCATCATAATTAGGACCCATACATTGTAGGATTACAAATTGATCTACCAACTCCAGCTTAGTTTCTAGAATACAAATGATCGCCACTCGCACAGAATCTACGAACTCTCTGAGCGCCTTTCTTTTTGCTGGACTATTGAGGCCTCGCACATTCCAGCACACCAACTCCATCGCATCGCACGACGTCAGGAAGTGGAACTCCCGTGTCGCCCACCAGCATCCTATTGGACCATTACCGACTCAGCCTTCTCCATCTCGAAGCCTAGGTTGAGAGGGATTGCCTTCCCAAAGATGGCTGCAATAGCCCTCAACTGTGGCTCCTGTAGCGGTGAGTCAAACACCATCCTGAGCTGGCCTAGCGCATCCTCAGAAATTGCCAGGTCCTCGCAGTCAAACCCCAGGGTCTTCAGAAGAACAGCTTCAGCTGCCGACGCCCTGGACTTCCTAGGACCACCAACGTAAGTCGAGCGAGTCACGCGCCGAGGCGTGAAAGGGTCCTGCCCAGCACGAACCCCACTCATCCCTTCAAATTCTTTGAGCAGCGGCGGGGCAAGCTTCTTGAGTAGGCCGGCACAAAATGTCTTTATATTGGACAGGGCAAATTGCTCTTTGGACGACAGGTTGGTCTCAGCCGGAATCAGCGCTAACTCAGTTCCCCCCTCTGTGGGGTTACCTTGCGTTGAGGGTTGCATGGGCTGCATGCAAGCACCGGACGTGGTCATCTCAGGAGCCGACCTGCCCAGTGTGGGATCCGAGCCAGGAACCTCCAGAACCGGTCCATCATTATCCCCGTTGGTCGCATGTAGCATAATATCCGAGACTGGGGCCCAACCATCTGAATTGGCCAACGGCACCAACCGACACACAGCATCCATCAAAGCTGCCTTGGGGGCGCGGGGTGGGGAAGGCTAGTGGCCCCTAGAGAATCTCCTGAAGTCATCTCCAGACTGGCCCCGCTGCCATGCCTGGCAGCTGCCTTAGGCTCCGCCGAAGCCTCCGGTGCGGATTGGACAGGGGCAATTTGGATTGCCAATGCCACTTGGGGCGAATCAGCCGGGCCAGACCGCGGTTCAATCTCCACCACACAAGCCTGGTCAAAAGCAGTCTCCCGGGGATCAGCCTGTGGCGAATGAACAGCTGGCACCTGCGCTGGGCCTGATGTCATAGCGGGCCCCGGCCCCAGCGGCCCTTGAGGCCCCACCTGCAGTATGGGATCTTCTGCAGCCTCCTGTACCACCGCCAGCGTCGCCGCGGAGTGCGCCCCAGGGTCTTCAGAAGAACAGCTTCAGCTGCCGACGCCCTGGACTTCCTAGGACCACCAACGTAAGTCGAGCGGGGGGGGGGGGGGGGGGGGGGGGGGGGGGGGGGGGGGGGGGGGGGGGGGGGGGGGGGGGGGGGGGGGGGGGGGGGGGGGGGGGGGGGGGGGGGGGGGGGGGGGGGGGGGGGGGGGGGGGGGGGGGGGGGGGGGGGGGGGGGGGGGGGGGGGGGGGGGGGGGGGGGGGGGGGGGGGGGGGGGGGGGGGGGGGGGGGGGGGGGGGGGGGGGGGGGGGGGGGGGGGGGGGGGGGGGGGGGGGGGGGGGGGGGGGGGGGGGGGGGGGGGGGGGGGGGGGGGGGGGGGGGGGGGGGGGGGGGGGGGGGGGGGGGGGGGGGGGGGGGGGGGGGGGGGGGGGGGGGGGGGGGGGGGGGGGGGGGGGGGGGGGGGGGGGGGGGGGGGGGGGGGGGGGGGGGGGGGGGGGGGGGGGGGGGGGGGGGGGGGGGGGGGGGGGGGGGGGGGGGGGGGGGGGGGGGGGGGGGGGGGGGGGGGGGGGGGGGGGGGGGGGGGGGGGGGGGGGGGGGGGGGGGGGGGGGGGGGGGGGGGGGGGGGGGGGGGGGGGGGGGGGGGGGGGGGGGGGGGGGGGGGGGGGGGGGGGGGGGGGGGGGGGGGGGGGGGGGGGGGGGGGGGGGGGGGGGGGGGGGGGGGGGGGGGGGGGGGGGGGGGGGGGGGGGGGGGGGGGGGGGGGGGGGGGGGGGGGGGGGGGGGGGGGGGGGGGGGGGGGGGGGGGGGGGGGGGGGGGGGGGGGGGGGGGGGGGGGGGGGGGGGGGGGGGGGGGGGGGGGGGGGGGGGGGGGGGGGGGGGGGGGGGGGGGGGGGGGGGGGGGGGGGGGGGGGGGGGGGGGGGGGGGGGGGGGGGGGGGGGGGGGGGGGGGGGGGGGGGGGGGGGGGGGGGGGGGGGGGGGGGGGGGGGGGGGGGGGGGGGGGGGGGGGGGGGGGGGGGGGGGGGGGGGGGGGGGGGGGGGGGGGGGGGGGGGGGGGGGGGGGGGGGGGGGGGGGGGGGGGGGGGGGGGGGGGGGGGGGGGGGGGGGGGGGGGGGGGGGGGGGGGGGGGGGGGGGGGGGGGGGGGGGGGGGGGGGGGGGGGGGGGGGGGGGGGGGGGGGGGGGGGGGGGGGGGGGGGGGGGGGGGGGGGGGGGGGGGGGGGGGGGGGGGGGGGGGGGGGGGGGGGGGGGGGGGGGGGGGGGGGGGGGGGGGGGGGGGGGGGGGGGGGGGGGGGGGGGGGGGGGGGGGGGGGGGGGGGGGGGGGGGGGGGGGGGGGGGGGGGGGGGGGGGGGGGGGGGGGGGGGGGGGGGGGGGGGGGGGGGGGGGGGTATTGACTTCGAATGTAATGATCTATACAATTCAATAGTTACAATCATTGTCGAATCCCAAGATGTATACAAGGTCTATAGTACTCCCTCCGTCCGAAAAAACTTGTCATCAATATGAATAAAAAAGAGATGTATCTAGAACTAAAATACATCTGGATACATCCTCTTTTATCCATTTTGATGACAAGTATTTCCGGACGGAGGGAGTACTTCACAACATGCTCAAACTCACATAATCCTAGTCAAATGAGAATCTAAATGCATTTCATAGTTATTACTTTGTAGGATGAAACAAGAACAACCATAACTATACATCAGCCATTATAGAAGCAACATTTTAACATATCCCAATGTGTGAATGAAACGTGCAGAGGGAGATTTTGAAGATGGAGCAGATAGGGCGGGAAAGATTGTATGTATGTGGATGAGAGAGTAGGAATCAAACCTGACAAGACACACACACACAGAGAGAGAGAGAGAGAGAGAGAGAGAGGAGGAAGTTAGGTCTGTGAGAAAGATGCATACATGTAATATACATGAGATGCGTGTTCATCTGGATTCTGTATACGTGTTAGGAGAAGAGACAACATGTTTGATGAGAGAGCAAGAAAAACATGGACACGAGGGGAAGGATCTCGTGGGTTGAGGGATTGACAATTTTGTGCGGGGGAGAGAGGGATTGGTAATTTTGTCCAAGAGAGAGAGAGAGGGCGGGGGAGGAGTCAGTCAGCCGTCGTCACATCACCCTGCTTCCAAATGACCCCGCATTCTCTAGCGCAGTGTGCTCGCCGTCTTCGATCTGCTCGTTGCCCTCTTTGAAGATTGAGGTGTTGTGCATGTTGGGATGCAAAGAAGCACAAGCGAGAGTGGTCGCCGTATAACCTTGGATGGGGATGAATTGTGTGATCGGGGGAGTGTGTGTGTGTGTTGTGCTACGTGTGTCTGTGTGTGTGTGTGTGTGTCTGTGTGTGTGTGTGTGTCAGATATTGAGAGAAAACAAACCTAAGGAGAGAAATGGGTATTCACGAAGAGATTGTGCGGGCCTTGAGGTGGGCAGGGGCCGGGTGATGGTGTCAAAATGTGCGCGTTGATGCATGTGTTGCATGCAACCGTGCGAGGGACGGACGAATGGAGAGAGATGGTTGTTGTGTTACAGATGGTCCTCTCTCTCTCTCACACACACACACATAAGTAAACTAGAAGATTGTTCTCTCATGTATACACAACGTATAGGCATCTGTCTATGTCTCACTCATGCATGATCATTTGCACATTCACACCTCTCTATGTCTGTATCACACGCACACCGTCTCCACATTGCCCTTCTGCCACAACATACATATGGACACATACACACGTTCTCTCTCAGTCACACACACAAAATCAGTATTAAAAAACTAGGGCGCACCTAAAACGTCCAAATCCAAATAAACACAAACTGCAGCTAAATTCAAATATATGGAAATATTGCAGCGTCAAGAACTTTCACAGGAAAAAAAGTTGAGTAATACTTGAGGATTGTTTTCACACACACAAAAAGGTTCGGTGGATGTCCTTCGAGCGCGACATGGTGACAAACCGTTCGATCGACCGCGCGGCCGCGGTTCACGCGCTTGCACATGATTCCGTATCGTGGCTGTGGTACTAACTAATAAAAGCGCTGCCTAAGTCTAATGTTTACGTGTACTAGTACGGTTTTCTTTTAAGTTTGACCAACCTTATATTTAAAACTAAAGTAAGCTCCCACACGCGCACTCATCAATATGCCGCTGCCGCCGTTGCGCATGCCGGCGCTCACCTGCTCCGGCCAACAATTTCTCGCCCATCACCGCCGTGTCGCCGCCATCCCTGTGCCATGAAGCCGAAGGCTCGCCCGCTCACATCGTCTGCAGTCCCTCCTCGCGATGTCGCAGCGCTGCCAAGCATGTGAGCAGCTGGTGGAGCCGCGTCTATGCACGCAGCGTACGAAGAGGAGGACGAGCGCGTGCTCCAGCACGCTAGTGAGGAGGAACTAGCGTGTCATTGTCGTCTCCGCCCGCGCGG
>JAAAWM010010163.1:0-34825 GCA_036873465.1 Thinopyrum obtusiflorum
AAGAATGCAAGAGTATCAATACTTCTTTAACTCCAAAAATTATGAAAATTTACCACACTGTAGAAAATTTATCAGATCTTATTGTGCAAAATGTTTCAACATTTTAACATAGTCTGAATTTTCTAGGGAATTTATGCAACAACGATAAACTTTCTGTTTTGAAACAGCAACATGTAGACTTGCAAAATAAACATGGTAAAGGCTATACTTGAAATTTTTATATTGAAATAAAACATGCAAAACATTATTGTAAATAACAGCAAGCAAATCCTAGCAAAACAAAATGATGCTCCAAGCAAAATACATATCATGTGACAAATGAAAATATAGCTCCAAGTGAGGTTATCGATAATGTTGAAGACGAAAGAGGGGATGTCTTCCGGGGCATCCCCAAGCTTAGATGCTTGGATCTTCCTTGAATATTACCTTGGGATGCCTTGTGCATCCCCAAGCTTAGGGTCTTGTCACTCGTTATTCTCCCCACATAAGAATTGAAACACAAAGAGAGCATAATGAATCACATGGCAAGAACATTTAAGCCTAACATACTTCCTATGCATAGGGATTTTGTGAGCAAACAATTTATGGGAACAAGAATCAACTAGCATAGGAAGGCAAAACAAGCATAACTTCAAGATTTTCAACACATAGAGGGGAAACTTGTTATTTTTCCAATATGTAAAAGCATATGTTACTCTCTCATAATACTTTTCAGTAGCATCATGAAGAAATTCAACAATATAACCATCACATAAAGCATTCCTTTCATGACACAAAAGCATAGTAAACTTATTACTCCCCACATAAGCAAATTTCTTCTCATCAATAGTAGTGGGAGCAAACTCAACAAACCCCCCCCCCCCCCCCCCCCCCCCCCCCCCCCCCCCCCCCCCCCCCCCCCCCCCCCCCCCCCCCCCCCCCCCCCCCCCCCCCCCCCCCCCCCCCCCCCCCCCCCCCCCCCCCCCCCCCCCCCCCCCCCCCCCCCCCCCCCCCCCCCCCCCCCCCCCCCCCCCCCCCCCCCCCCCCCCCCCCCCCCCCCCCCCCCCCCCCCCCCCCCCCCCCCCCCCCCCCCCCCCCCCCCCCCCCCCCCCCCCCCCCCCCCCCCCCCCCCCCCCCCCCCCCCCCCCCCCCCCCCCCCCCCCCCCCCCCCCCCCCCCCCCCCCCCCCCCCCCCCCCCCCCCCCCCCCCCCCCCCCCCCCCCCCCCCCCCCCCCCCCCCCCCCCCCCCCCCCCCCCCCCCCCCCCCCCCCCCCCCCCCCCCCCCCCCCCCCCCCCCCCCCCCCCCCCCCCCCCCCCCCCCCCCCCCCCCCCCCCCCCCCCCCCCCCCCCCCCCCCCCCCCCCCCCCCCCCCCCCCCCCCCCCCCCCCCCCCCCCCCCCCCCCCCCCCCCCCCCCCCCCCCCCCCCCCCCCCCCCCCCCCCCCCCCCCCCCCCCCCCCCCCCCCCCCCCCCCCCCCCCCCCCCCCCCCCCCCCCCCCCCCCCCCCCCCCCCCCCCCCCCCCCCCCCCCCCCCCCCCCCCCCCCCCCCCCCCCCCCCCCCCCCCCCCCCCCCCCCCCCCCCCCCCCCCCCCCCCCCCCCCCCCCCCCCCCCCCCCCCCCCCCCCCCCCCCCCCCCCCCCCCCCCCCCCCCCCCCCCCCCCCCCCCCCCCCCCCCCCCCCCCCCCCCCCCCCCCCCCCCCCCCCCCCCCCCCCCCCCCCCCCCCCCCCCCCCCCCCCCCCCCCCCCCCCCCCCCCCCCCCCCCCCCCCCCCCCCCCCCCCCCCCCCCCCCCCCCCCCCCCCCCCCCCCCCCCCCCCCCCCCCCCCCCCCCCCCCCCCCCCCCCCCCCCCCCCCCCCCCCCCCCCCCCCCCCCCCCCCCCCCCCCCCCCCCCCCCCCCCCCCCCCCCCCCCCCCCCCCCCCCCCCCCCCCCCCCCCCCCCCCCCCCCCCCCCCCCCCCCCCCCCCCCCCCCCCCCCCCCCCCCCCCCCCCCCCCCCCCCCCCCCCCCCCCCCCCCCCCCCCCCCCCCCCCCCCCCCCCCCCCCCCCCCCCCCCCCCCCCCCCCCCCCCCCCCCCCCCCCCCCCCCCCCCCCCCCCCCCCCCCCCCCCCCCCCCCCCCCCCCCCCCCCCCCCCCCCCCCCCCCCCCCCCCCCCCCCCCCCCCCCCCCCCCCCCCCCCCCCCCCCCCCCCCCCCCCCCCCCCCCCCCCCCCCCCCCCCCCCCCCCCCCCCCCCCCCCCCCCCCCCCCCCCCCCCCCCCCCCCCCCCCCCCCCCCCCCCCCCCCCCCCCCCCCCCCCCCCCCCCCCCCCCCCCCCCCCCCCCCCCCCCCCCCCCCCCCCCCCCCCCCCCCCCCCCCCCCCCCCCCCCCCCCCCCCCCCCCCCCCCCCCCCCCCCCCCCCCCCCCCCCCCCCCCCCCCCCCCCCCCCCCCCCCCCCCCCCCCCCCCCCCCCCCCCCCCCCCCCCCCCCCCCCCCCCCCCCCCCCCCCCCCCCCCCCCCCCCCCCCCCCCCCCCCCCCCCCCCCCCCCCCCCCCCCCCCCCCCCCCCCCCCCCCCCCCCCCCCCCCCCCCCCCCCCCCCCCCCCCCCCCCCCCCCCCCCCCCCCCCCCCCCCCCCCCCCCCCCCCCCCCCCCCCCCCCCCCCCCCCCCCCCCCCCCCCCCCCCCCCCCCCCCCCCCCCCCCCCCCCCCCCCCCCCCCCCCCCCCCCCCCCCCCCCCCCCCCCCCCCCCCCCCCCCCCCCCCCCCCCCCCCCCCCCCCCCCCCCCCCCCCCCCCCCCCCCCCCCCCCCCCCCCCCCCCCCCCCCCCCCCCCCCCCCCCCCCCCCCCCCCCCCCCCCCCCCCCCCCCCCCCCCCCCCCCCCCCCCCCCCCCCCCCCCCCCCCCCCCCCCCCCCCCCCCCCCCCCCCCCCCCCCCCCCCCCCCCCCCCCCCCCCCCCCCCCCCCCCCCCCCCCCCCCCCCCCCCCCCCCCCCCCCCCCCCCCCCCCCCCCCCCCCCCCCCCCCCCCCCCCCCCCCCCCCCCCCCCCCCCCCCCCCCCCCCCCCCCCCCCCCCCCCCCCCCCCCCCCCCCCCCCCCCCCCCCCCCCCCCCCCCCCCCCCCCCCCCCCCCCCCCCCCCCCCCCCCCCCCCCCCCCCCCCCCCCCCCCCCCCCCCCCCCCCCCCCCCCCCCCCCCCCCCCCCCCCCCCCCCCCCCCCCCCCCCCCCCCCCCCCCCCCCCCCCCCCCCCCCCCCCCCCCCCCCCCCCCCCCCCCCCCCCCCCCCCCCCCCCCCCCCCCCCCCCCCCCCCCCCCCCCCCCCCCCCCCCCCCCCCCCCCCCCCCCCCCCCCCCCCCCCCCCCCCCCCCCCCCCCCCCCCCCCCCCCCCCCCCCCCCCCCCCCCCCCCCCCCCCCCCCCCCCCCCCCCCCCCCCCCCCCCCCCCCCCCCCCCCCCCCCCCCCCCCCCCCCCCCCCCCCCCCCCCCCCCCCCCCCCCCCCCCCCCCCCCCCCCCCCCCCCCCCCCCCCCCCCCCCCCCCCCCCCCCCCCCCCCCCCCCCCCCCCCCCCCCCCCCCCCCCCCCCCCCCCCCCCCCCCCCCCCCCCCCCCCCCCCCCCCCCCCCCCCCCCCCCCCCCCCCCCCCCCCCCCCCCCCCCCCCCCCCCCCCCCCCCCCCCCCCCCCCCCCCCCCCCCCCCCCCCCCCCCCCCCCCCCCCCCCCCCCCCCCCCCCCCCCCCCCCCCCCCCCCCCCCCCCCCCCCCCCCCCCCCCCCCCCCCCCCCCCCCCCCCCCCCCCCCCCCCCCCCCCCCCCCCCCCCCCCCCCCCCCCCCCCCCCCCCCCCCCCCCCCCCCCCCCCCCCCCCCCCCCCCCCCCCCCCCCCCCCCCCCCCCCCCCCCCCCCCCCCCCCCCCCCCCCCCCCCCCCCCCCCCCCCCCCCCCCCCCCCCCCCCCCCCCCCCCCCCCCCCCCCCCCCCCCCCCCCAATGAAAACAGAATCTATCAAAAACAGAACAGTCTGTAGTAATCTGTATCAAACGTATACTTATGGAACTCCAACAATTCTGAAATAAATTTGTGTACCTTAGGAATTTGTCTATTAATCTTATGCAAAAAGAATCAACCTAAAAGCACTCTCCAGTAAAAAATGGCAGCTAATCTCGTGAGCGCTAAAGTTTCTGTTTTTTACAGCAAGATCGCAAAGACTTCACCCAAGTCTTCCCAAAGGTTCTACTTGGCACAAACACTAATTAAAACATAAAACCACATCTAAACAGAGACTACATGAATTATTTATTACTAAACAGGAGCAGAAAGCAAAGAACAAAAATAAAATTGGGTTGCCTCCCAACAAGCGCTAACGTTTAATGCCCTTAGCTAGGCATGATGATTTCAATGATGCTCACATAAAAGATAAGAATTGAAACTTAAAGAGAGCATCATGAAGAATATTACTAGCACATTTAAGCCTAACCCACTTCCTATGCATAGGGATTTTGTGAGCAAACAATTTATGGGAACAAGAATCAACTAGCATAGGAAAGCAAAACAAGCATAACTTCAAGATTTTAAGCACATAGAGAGGAAACTTGATATTATTGCAATTCCTACAAGCATATATTCCTCCCTCATAATAATTTCCAGTAGCATCATGAATGAATTCAACAATATAACCATCACATAAAGCATTCTTTTCATGATCTACAAGCATAGAATTTTGTAGACTCGTGTTCTTGTAGACTCGTGTTGGGCCTCCAAGCGCAGAGTTTTGTAGGACAGTAGCAATTTTCCCTCAAGTGGATGACCTAACATTTATCAATCCGTGGGAGGTGTAGGATGAAGATGGTCTATCTCAAACAACCCTGCAACGAAATAACAAAGAGTCTCTTGTGTCCCCAACACACCAAATACAATGGTAAATTGTATAGGTGCACTAGTTCAGCGAAGAGATGGTGATACAAGTGTAGTATTGATAGTAGATATTGGTTTTTGTAATAGGAACAATAAAAAACAGCAAGGTAGCAAGTAAAAAAAGTGAGCACAAACGGTATTGCAATGCTTGAAAATGATGCCTAGGGTCCGTACTTTGGCTAGTGCAATCTCTCAACAATGCTAATATAACTGGATCATATAACCATCCCTCAACGTGCGATGAAGAATCACTCCGAAGTTCTTATCTAGCGAAGAACATAAGAAGAAATTATTTGTAGGGTACGAAACCACCTCAAAGTTATTCTTTCTGATCGATCTATCCAAGAGTTTGTACTAAAATAACACCAAGTTATCCTTTCCGATCAATCTATCTAAGAGTCCGTACTAAAATAACACCAAATGATACACATCAACCAACTCTAATGTCACCTAGATACTCCAATGTCACCACGAGTATCCGTGATTTAATTATACGATATGCATCAAACAATTTCAGATTCATAATACTCAATCCAACACAAAGAACTTCAAAGAGTGCCCCAAGATTTCTACCGGAGAAACAAAGACGAGAACATGCATGAACCCCTATGCATAGATTACTCCAATGTCAACTCGGGAATCCGCGAGTTGAGTGCCAAAACACATATCAAGTGAATCAATATGATACCCCCATTGTCACCATGGGTATTCTTAGCAAGACATACATCAAGTGCTCTCAAATCCATAAAAGTATTCAATCCGATAAACGAAATCTCAAAGGGAAAACTCAGTTCATCACAACAAGATAGAGAGGGGAAAACACCATATGATCCAACTATATTAACAAAGATCGCGATACATCAAGATCGTGCCAAATCAAGAACACGAGAGAGAGAGAGATTAAACACATAGCTACTGGTATAAAAACCCTCAGCCCCGAGGGTGGACTACTCCCTCCTCATCATGGTGGCCGTCGGGATGATGAAGATGGCCACCGGTGATGATTTCCCCCTCTGGCAGGGTGCCGAAACAGGGTCTGGATTTGTTTTTCATGGCTACAGAGGCTTGCGGCGGCGGAACTTCTGATCTAGGGTTATTTCTGGGGGCTTCTGTATTTATAGGATTTTTTGGCGTCGGTTTCACGCGAAGATGGGCCTCGAGGTGAGCAATAATTTTTTATTGTTCCATGTTGTTATATTATCATCCTTGGATGTTTTACAATCATTTTATAGCAACTTTATATCATTTTTTGGGACTAACCTATTAACATAGTGCCCAGTGCCAGTTGCTGTTTTTTGCTTGTTTTTTACGCAGAAAATCAATACCAAACGGAGTCCAAACGCAGCAAAACTTTTTGGAGATTTTTTCTGGACCAGAAGACACCCGGTGGGCCAAAGAAGTACCAGAGGGGAGCTCCGAGGGGAGCACAACCCACCAGGGCGCGCCTGGGGCCCAGGCGCACCCAGGTGGGTTGTGCCGACCTCGGTGGCCTCCCGCACCGCCTCTTCGCTCTATAAATTGCCAAATATTCCAAAAACCCTCGGAGACCCTAGATCAGAAGTTCCGCCACCGCAAGCCTCTGTAGCCATGAGAAACCAATCTAGACCCCGTTCCGGCACTCTGCCGGAGGGGGAAACATCATCGGTGGCCATCTTCATCATCCCGGCGGCCACCATGATGAGGACGGAGTAGCCACCCTCGGGGCTGAGGGTTTGTACCAGTAGCTATGTGTTTAATCTCTATTTCTCGTGTTCTTGAGATGTCACAATCTTGATGTATCGCGGGATTTGTTAATATAGTCGGATCATATGGTGTTTCCCCTGTCTATCTTGTTGTGATGAATTGAGTTTTCCCTTTGAGATTTCGTTCTTATCGGATTGAATACTTTTATGGATTTGAGAGCACTTGATATATGTCTTGCATATGAATACTCGTGGTGACACTGGGGTATCGTATTGATTCACTTGATATATGTTTTGGCACTCAACTCGCGGATTCCCGAGGTGACATTGGGGTAATCTATGCATAGGGGTTGATGCACGTTCTTGTCTTTGTTTCTCCGGTAGAAATCTTGGGGCACTCTTTGAGGTTCTTTGTGTTGGATTGAGTATTATGGATCTGAAATTATTTGGTGTTATTTTAGTATGAACTCTTGGTTAGATCGATCGGAAAGAATAGCTTCGAGGTGGTTTCGTACCCTACAAACAATTTCTTCTTATGTTCTCCGCTAGATAGGAACTTTGGAGTGATTCTTCATCGCACTTTGTGGGATGGTTATATGATCCAATTATATTAGCATTGTTGAGAGATTGCACTAGCGAAAGTACGGACCCTAGGCCTCATTTTCAAGCATTGCAATACCGTTTGTGCTCCGTTTTATCAATTGCTACCTTGCTGTTTTTTATTGTTCTTATTACAAAAATCAATATCTACTATCCATATTACACTTATATCACCATCTCTTCGCCAAACTAGTGCACCTATACAAATTACCATTGTTTTTGGTGTGTAGGGGACACAAGAGACTTTTTATTATTTGGTTGCAGGGTTGTTTGAGAGAGACTATCTTCATCCTATGCCTCCCACGGATTGATAAACCTTAGGTCATCCACTTGAGGGGAAATTGCTACGGTCCTACAAAACTCTGCGCTTGGAGGCCCAACACTTGTCTACAAGAATAAAGTTGCGTAGTAGACATCAAGCTCTTTTCTGGCGCCTTTGTCGGGGAGGTGAGTGCTTGAAGGTATATCTTTAGATCTTGCAATCGAATCTTTTAGTTTCTTGTTTTATCACTAGTTTGGTTTATAATAGAAAACTACCAAAAAGGGAGATTGGGTTACCTCAGGTTGTTCTTTATCTTTATAATGTCTATCTTGAGAATAAGGATTCCGATAATTGTGCTCAATTGCTAGAAAAAGAATTCAACAAAATTTATGGCATAAAAACGTTGGATGATGGCCATGATTGCAATATTGCTAGTATGAATTCTTTGAATATCCATGATGTTAATGATAATTGCATTAGTCATGATAATGATGTATCCTATAAGAATGTCAATTTTTGCGGAGTGAATTGGGAGTGCAAATGCACACCAAAAAGGGAAGATAGATTTTGTAAGAAGCATAAATATTTAGAAACGAAAAAGTTGCAAGAGAGGCTAGATGATTGTGCTGAAAGATTTAATTTTTCTCACCATCCTTGTGAACTTTGCAATGAACGTGGTCATTTAAATCTCCAATGCAAATTGTTTCATGATCAAATCGTGTCCAAAATTTGTGATAACTTGATTACCCTTGAGCATCATAAAGAGCTTAGTCTTCTTTTGGGGTATGAAGAAATGAAACGTATAACTGAGGGTATTCCAAAATTTAATCTCAAGAGATTTCTTGATTTTGATCTAGAGGAAATTTATATGTTTTGTGCAGTAAATTGCATTGAGAATCCTTATATGGCCAACTATCTAAAGACAAGAAAACAAATATAATATGAAGAGAGTACTAATGAAAGGGAAAATATTTCCCAATACCCTCCTAGTGTTTATTATGATGAATCAGGTAACGAGGAGGAGCTTCCTATCCAATCAATCTCTTCAACAAGAAGCTCAAAAAAATTGATTAAAACCATACGTGAGGTGGTGAAGAATAAAGAATAGAGGTAAAAAGGTATCTCTCGCAAATAATGTTGCTCCTATTATTGTTGTGCCTCATGAAAATGAATCAAAAATAATTGTGGAAGATGGTGCACTTGATGATGATTTTGTTATGCCTATTGCTTATTGTGATGATTATGATTGGGAAGATAATGATACCTCTTATAATCTTGGAAATCTTTTTGGCACCAACTTGGGAAATTATGATGATAGCAATTGTTATACCATTGGTGCTATTCATACTATTAATGATGAGAATGATTATGCTTATGATATGCCAAGCCACAGGCTTGGGGATGCTATGTTTGATGAAGATGATATTTTTAGTCGCCCAAGATTTAATGTGCAAATTTGTTATAATGATTGCGTGCCTCCTATTTATGATGATTATAATGATGAAAGTGGATTTGGAGAGGTCATGGGGGGGGGGGGGGGGGGGGGGGGGGGGGGGGGGGGGGGGGGGGGGGGGGGGGGGGGGGGGGGGGGGGGGGGGGGGGGGGGGGGGGGGGGGGGGGGGGGGGGGGGGGGGGGGGGGGGGGGGGGGGGGGGGGGGGGGGGGGGGGGGGGGGGGGGGGGGGGGGGGGGGGGGGGGGGGGGGGGGGGGGGGGGGGGGGGGGGGGGGGGGGGGGGGGGGGGGGGGGGGGGGGGGGGGGGGGGGGGGGGGGGGGGGGGGGGGGGGGGGGGGGGGGGGGGGGGGGGGGGGGGGGGGGGGGGGGGGGGGGGGGGGGGGGGGGGGGGGGGGGGGGGGGGGGGGGGGGGGGGGGGGGGGGGGGGGGGGGGGGGGGGGGGGGGGGGGGGGGGGGGGGGGGGGGGGGGGGGGGGGGGGGGGGGGGGGGGGGGGGGGGGGGGGGGGGGGGGGGGGGGGGGGGGGGGGGGGGGGGGGGGGGGGGGGGGGGGGGGGGGGGGGGGGGGGGGGGGGGGGGGGGGGGGGGGGGGGGGGGGGGGGGGGGGGGGGGGGGGGGGGGGGGGGGGGGGGGGGGGGGGGGGGGGGGGGGGGGGGGGGGGGGGGGGGGGGGGGGGGGGGGGGGGGGGGGGGGGGGGGGGGGGGGGGGGGGGGGGGGGGGGGGGGGGGGGGGGGGGGGGGGGGGGGGGGGGGGGGGGGGGGGGGGGGGGGGGGGGGGGGGGGGGGGGGGGGGGGGGGGGGGGGGGGGGGGGGGGGGGGGGGGGGGGGGGGGGGGGGGGGGGGGGGGGGGGGGGGGGGGGGGGGGGGGGGGGGGGGGGGGGGGGGGGGGGGGGGGGGGGGGGGGGGGGGGGGGGGGGGGGGGGGGGGGGGGGGGGGGGGGGGGGGGGGGGGGGGGGGGGGGGGGGGGGGGGGGGGGGGGGGGGGGGGGGGGGGGGGGGGGGGGGGGGGGGGGGGGGGGGGGGGGGGGGGGGGGGGGGGGGGGGGGGGGGGGGGGGGGGGGGGGGGGGGGGGGGGGGGGGGGGGGGGGGGGGGGGGGGGGGGGGGGGGGGGGGGGGGGGGGGGGGGGGGGGGGGGGGGGGGGGGGGGGGGGGGGGGGGGGGGGGGGGGGGGGGGGGGGGGGGGGGGGGGGGGGGGGGGGGGGGGGGGGGGGGGGGGGGGGGGGGGGGGGGGGGGGGGGGGGGGGGGGGGGGGGGGGGGGGGGGGGGGGGGGGGGGGGGGGGGGGGGGGGGGGGGGGGGGGGGGGGGGGGGGGGGGGGGGGGGGGGGGGGGGGGGGGGGGGGGGGGGGGGGGGGGGGGGGGGGGGGGGGGGGGGGGGGGGGGGGGGGGGGGGGGGGGGGGGGGGGGGGGGGGGGGGGGGGGGGGGGGGGGGGGGGGGGGGGGGGGGGGGGGGGGGGGGGGGGGGGGGGGGGGGGGGGGGGGGGGGGGGGGGGGGGGGGGGGGGGGGGGGGGGGGGGGGGGGGGGGGGGGGGGGGGGGGGGGGGGGGGGGGGGGGGGGGGGGGGGGGGGGGGGGGGGGGGGGGGGGGGGGGGGGGGGGGGGGGGGGGGGGGGGGGGGGGGGGGGGGGGGGGGGGGGGGGGGGGGGGGGGGGGGGGGGGGGGGGGGGGGGGGGGGGGGGGGGGGGGGGGGGGGGGGGGGGGGGGGGGGGGGGGGGGGGGGGGGGGGGGGGGGGGGGGGGGGGGGGGGGGGGGGGGGGGGGGGGGGGGGGGGGGGGGGGGGGGGGGGGGGGGGGGGGGGGGGGGGGGGGGGGGGGGGGGGGGGGGGGGGGGGGGGGGGGGGGGGGGGGGGGGGGGGGGGGGGGGGGGGGGGGGGGGGGGGGGGGGGGGGGGGGGGGGGGGGGGGGGGGGGGGGGGGGGGGGGGGGGGGGGGGGGGGGGGGGGGGGGGGGGGGGGGGGGGGGGGGGGGGGGGGGGGGGGGGGGGGGGGGGGGGGGGGGGGGGGGGGGGGGGGGGGGGGGGGGGGGGGGGGGGGGGGGGGGGGGGGGGGGGGGGGGGGGGGGGGGGGGGGGGGGGGGGGGGGGGGGGGGGGGGGGGGGGGGGGGGGGGGGGGGGGGGGGGGGGGGGGGGGGGGGGGGGGGGGGGGGGGGGGGGGGGGGGGGGGGGGGGGGGGGGGGGGGGGGGGGGGGGGGGGGGGGGGGGGGGGGGGGGGGGGGGGGGGGGGGGGGGGGGGGGGGGGGGGGGGGGGGGGGGGGGGGGGGGGGGGGGGGGGGGGGGGGGGGGGGGGGGGGGGGGGGGGGGGGGGGGGGGGGGGGGGGGGGGGGGGGGGGGGGGGGGGGGGGGGGGGGGGGGGGGGGGGGGGGGGGGGGGGGGGGGGGGGGGGGGGGGGGGGGGGGGGGGGGGGGGGGGGGGGGGGGGGGGGGGGGGGGGGGGGGGGGGGGGGGGGGGGGGGGGGGGGGGGGGGGGGGGGGGGGGGGGGGGGGGGGGGGGGGGGGGGGGGGGGGGGGGGGGGGGGGGGGGGGGGGGGGGGGGGGGGGGGGGGGGGGGGGGGGGGGGGGGGGGGGGGGGGGGGGGGGGGGGGGGGGGGGGGGGGGGGGGGGGGGGGGGGGGGGGGGGGGGGGGGGGGGGGGGGGGGGGGGGGGGGGGGGGGGGGGGGGGGGGGGGGGGGGGGGGGGGGGGGGGGGGGGGGGGGGGGGGGGGGGGGGGGGGGGGGGGGGGAAGAATGTGATGAACATGATAGGCAGCCCTCCACATCAAAAATTCTGTTTTTATCATTTACCTACTCGAGGACGAGCAGGAATTAAGCTTGGGGATGCTGATACGTATCCAACGTATCTATAATTTTTGATTGTTCCATGATGTTAGATTATCATTCTTGGATGTTCTACAATCATTTTATAGCAACTTTATATCATTTTTTGGGACTAACCTATTGACATAGTGCCCAGTGCCAGTTGCAGTTTTTTGCTTTTTTTTACATCGCAGAAAATCAATACCAAACGGAGTCCAAATGCAACGAAATTTTTTGGAGATTTTTTTTGGACCAGAAGACACACGGTGGGCCAAAGAAGTACCAGAGGGGAGCACAACCCACCAGGGCGCGCCTAGGGGGCCAGGCGTGCCCAGGTGGGTAGTGCCCACCTCGGTGGCCTCCCACACTGCCTCTTCGCTCTATAAATTGCCAAATATTCCAAAAACCCTCGGAGACCCTAGATTAGATGTTCCGCCACCGCAAGCCTCTGTAGCCAAGAGAAACTAATCTAGACCCCGTTCCGGCACTGTGCCGGAGGGGCAAATCATCACGGGTGGCCATCTTCATCATCTCGGCGGCCACCATGATGAGGAAGGAGTAGTCCATCCTCGGGGCTGAGGGTTTGTACCAGTAGCTATGTGTTTAATCTCTTTTTCTCCTGTTCTTGAGATGTCACGATCTTGATGTATCGCGGGCTTTGTTAATATAGTCGGATCATATGGTGTTTTCCCCTGTCTATCTTGTTGTGATGAATTGAGTTTTCCCTTTGAGATTTTGTTCTTATCGGATGGAATACTTTTATGGATTTGAGAGCACTTAATATATGTCTTGCATATGAATACTCGTGGTGACAATGGGTTATCATATTGATTCACTTGATATATGTTTTGGCACTCAACTCGCGGATTCCCGAGGTGACATTGGGGTAATCTATGTATAGTGGTTGATGCACGTTCTTGTGTTTGTTTCTCCGGTAGAAATCTTGGGGCACTCTTTGAGGTTCTTTGTGTTGGATTGAGTATTATGAATCCGAAATTATTTGGTGTTATTTTAGTACGAACTCTTGGTTAGATCGATCGAAAAGAATAGCTTCGAGGTGGTTTCGTACCCTACAAACAATTTCTTCTTATGTTCCCCCCCCCCCCCCCCCCCCCCCCCCCCCCCCCCCCCCCCCCCCCCCCCCCCCCCCCCCCCCCCCCCCCCCCCCCCCCCCCCCCCCCCCCCCCCCCCCCCCCCCCCCCCCCCCCCCCCCCCCCCCCCCCCCCCCCCCCCCCCCCCCCCCCCCCCCCCCCCCCCCCCCCCCCCCCCCCCCCCCCCCCCCCCCCCCCCCCCCCCCCCCCCCCCCCCCCCCCCCCCCCCCCCCCCCCCCCCCCCCCCCCCCCCCCCCCCCCCCCCCCCCCCCCCCCCCCCCCCCCCCCCCCCCCCCCCCCCCCCCCCCCCCCCCCCCCCCCCCCCCCCCCCCCCCCCCCCCCCCCCCCCCCCCCCCCCCCCCCCCCCCCCCCCCCCCCCCCCCCCCCCCCCCCCCCCCCCCCCCCCCCCCCCCCCCCCCCCCCCCCCCCCCCCCCCCCCCCCCCCCCCCCCCCCCCCCCCCCCCCCCCCCCCCCCCCCCCCCCCCCCCCCCCCCCCCCCCCCCCCCCCCCCCCCCCCCCCCCCCCCCCCCCCCCCCCCCCCCCCCCCCCCCCCCCCCCCCCCCCCCCCCCCCCCCCCCCCCCCCCCCCCCCCCCCCCCCCCCCCCCCCCCCCCCCCCCCCCCCCCCCCCCCCCCCCCCCCCCCCCCCCCCCCCCCCCCCCCCCCCCCCCCCCCCCCCCCCCCCCCCCCCCCCCCCAACCCAATGTGAAGCTACTACTAGGCATGATATGAACATATAATTTCAACTTCCTAATATTCAATTCATTTAACAATTTACTCATAGGATATAAGTGAAGCGCAAGAGTAAATGACAAACTGCTCCAAAAAAGATATAAGTGAAGATCAAGCGAGTAGTTATGTAAATAAATAGCTATGTGAGGACTCTCTCTTATTTAAAACTTCCAGATCTAAGTATTTTTATTAAAACAGCAAGCAAAATGAAAATAAAATGACATTCCAAGAATAGCACAACTCATGTGAAGAAGCAAAAACTTAGGATCAACCGATACTAACCGATAATTGTTGAAGAAGAAAGGTGGGATACCTACCGGGGCATCCCCAAGCTTAGATGCTTGAGACTTCTTGAAATATTATCTTGGGGTTCCTTGGGCATCCCCAAGCTTGAGGTTTTGTATCTCCTTAATTCCTCTCATGTCACGGTTTTCCTAAATCTCAAAAACTTCATCCACACAAAACTCAACAAGAACTCGTGAGATAAGTTAGTATAAATCAATGCAAAACCTTATCATTCTCTACTGTAGAAAATCACCAAAATTATTATTCAACATTGCATACTAAATGCCTCTGCATATTTAATACTCCTATCCTCAAATAGAATCATTAAACAAGCAAACATATGCAAACAATGAAAACGTAACAGCAATCTGCCAAAACAGTACAGTCTGTAAAGAATGCAAGAGTATCAATACTTCTTTAACACCAAAAATTATGAAAGTTTACCACACTGTAGAAAATTTATCAGAGCTTATTGTGCAAAAAGTTTCAACATTTTATCACATTCTGACTTTTCTAGGGAATTTTTGCAACAGCGATAAACTTTCTGTTTTGAAACAGCAACATATAGACTTTTAAAATAAGCATGGCAAAGGCTATACTCGACATTTTTATTGAAAAGAAAGATGCAAAACATTATTCTAAATAACATCAAGCAAATCCTAACAAAATAAAATGATGCTCCAAGTAAAACTCATATCATGTGATGAATGAAAACATAGCTCCAAGTGAGGTTACCGATAATGTTGAAGACGAAAGAGGGGATGCCTTCCGGGGCATCCCCAAGCTTAGTTGCTTGGATCTTCCTTGGATATTAACTTGGGGTGCCTTAGGAATCCCCAATCTTAGGGTCTTCTTGCTCCTTATTCTCCTCATATCGACATCTCACCCAAAACTTGAAAACTTCAACCACACAAAACTTAACGGAACTTCGTGAGATAGGTTAGTATGATAAAGAGCAAACCGCTTCACTTTGGTACTGTCAAAGACAAGATTCATAATTGTTTCCACACAATTCCTACTGTAGCATATCATTTCCACAATTTATATTGAGCAATATAAGCCATAGAAACTAGGAAACAAGCAAACTATGCATTGAAAACAGAATCTGTCAAAAAGAGAACAGTCTGAAGTAATATGTACTCCAACCATACTTATGATACTCAAAAAATTCTGAAAAATTAGGGCAACGTAAATAATTTGTATATATATCACCTGTAAAAAATTCAGATCATAATAAAATTCCAGTGAATTTTTAAAATTCCTGGACTGAGCGCAAAAGTTTCTGTTTTTGCACAGAATCAAGTCAACTATCATCCACACTATCCCAAAGGCTTTAGTTGGCACTTTATTGAAAAAAAAGCTATAAAACATGATTACTACAGTAGCATAATCATGTGAAGACACAAAAACAGGAGGTAAAAGTGTTGGGTTGTCTCCCAACAAGTGCTTTTCTTTAATGCCTTTTAGCTAGGCATGATGATTCAATGATGCTCGCATAAAAGATACGAATTGAAACATAACAAGAGCATCATGAAGCATATGGCAAGCACAATTAAGCCTAACCCACTTCCTATGAATTGGGTTTTGTGAGCAAACAATTTATGGGAACAAGAATCAACTAGCATAGGAAGGCAAAACAAGCACAACTTTAAAACTTTCAACATAAAGAGAGGAAACTTGATATTATTGCAATTCCTACAAGCATATGCTCCTCCCTCATAATATTTTTCAGTGGCATCATGAATGAATTCAATGATATAACTTTCACATAAAGCATTACTTAGCATAGAAATTTTGTTACTCTACACATAAGCAAATTTATTCTCACCAATAGTAGTGGGAGCAAACTCAACAAAATAACTATCATGTGATTGAAAATAAAAATCATGATGACAAGTTTCATGATTATCATTATTCTTTATAGCATACATGTCATCACAATAATCATCATAGATGGCAAATTTTTTATCATAGTCAATTGAAGCCTCATCCAAAATGGTGGATTCATCACTAAATAAAGTCATGACCTCTCCAAATCCACTTTCATCATTATAATCATCATAAATAGGAGGCATGCAATCATTATAACAAATTTGCACATCAAATCTTGGGGGACTAAAAATATCATCTTCATCAAACATAGCATCCCCAAGCTTATGGCTTTGCATATCATTAGCACCATGGATATTCAAATAATTCATACTAGCAACATTGCAATCATGCTCATTATTCATGGATTCTATGCCAAAAAATTTATAGCATTCTTCTTCTAACAATTGAGCACAATTTTCCTTTCCATCATTTTCATGAAAGACATATAAAGATGAATAATATGATGCAACCTTAATTCCATTTTTTTGAAGTTTCTTTTATAAACCAAACTAGTGATAAAACAATAAACTAAAAGATTCGATTGCAAGATCTAAATATATACCTTGAAGCACTCACCTCCCCAGCAACGGCGCCAGAAAAGAGCTTGATGTCTACTACGCAACTTTATTCTTGTAGACATGTGTTGGGCCTCCAAGCGCAGAGTTTTGTAGGACAGTAGCAATTTTCCCTCAAGTGGATGACCTAAGGTTTATCAATCCGTGGGAGGCGTAGGATGAAGATGGTCTCTCTCAAACAACCCTGCACCAAATAATAAAAATTCTCTTGTGTCCCCAACACACCAAATACAATGGCCAATTGTATAGGTGCACTAGTTCGGTGAAGAGATGGTGATACAAGTGTAATATGGATAGTAGATATTGATTTTTGTAATAAGAACAATAAAAAACAGCAAGGTAGCAATTGATAGAATGGAGCACAAACGGTATTGCAATGCTTGAAAATGAGGTCTAGGGTCCGTACTTTCGGTAGTGCAATCCCTCAACAATGCTAATATAATTGGATCATGTAACCATCCCTCTAAGTGCGATGAAGAATCACTCCAAAGTTCCTATCTAGCAGAGAACATAAGAAGAAATTGTTTGTAGGGTACGAAACCACCTCGAAGCTATTCTCTCTGATCGATCTATTCAAGAGTTCGTACTAAAATAACACCAAATAATTTCAGATTCATAATACTCAATCCAACACAAAGAACCTCAAAGAGTGCCCCAAGATTTCTACCGGAGAAACAAACACAAGAACGTGCATCAACCCCTATGCATATATTACCCCAATGTCACCTCAGGAATCCACGAGTTGAGTGCCAAAACATACATCAAGTGAATCAATATGATACCCCATTGTCACCGCGAGTATTCATATGCAAGACATATATATATCAAGTGCTCTCAAATCCATAAAAGTATTCAATCCGATAAAACGAAATGTCAAAGGGAAAACTCAATTCATCACAACAAGATAGAGAGGGGAAAACACCATATGATCTGACTATATTATCAAATCCCGCGATACATCAAGATCGTGATATCTCAAGAACACAAGAGAGAGAGATTAAACACATAGCTACTGGTACAAACCCTCAGCCCCGAGGGTGGACTACTCCCTCCTCATCGTGGTGGCCGTCGGGATGATGAAGATGGCCATCGGTGATGATTCCCCCCTCCGGCAGGGTGCCGGAATGGGGTCTACATTGGTTTTCATGGATACAGAGGCTTGAGGCGGCGGAACTTCCGATCTAGGGTTTCCCTGAGGGTTTTTGGAATATTTGATGATTTATAGGGCAAAGAGGCGGTGCGGGAGGCCACCAAGGTGGGCACAACCCACCTGGGTGCGCCTGGGCCCCTAGGCGCGCCCTAGTGGGTTGTGCCCCCCTCGGGGCACCCCCCAAGTGCTTCTCTGGCCCGTTGGATGTCTTCTGGTCCTAAAAAATCTCCAAAAAGTTTCGCTGCATTTGGACTCCGTTTGATATTGAATTCCTGCGATGTAAAAAACAAGCAAAAAATAGCAACTGGCACTGGGCACTGGGTCAATAGGTTAGTCCCAAAAAATGATATAAATTTGCTATAAAATGATTGTAAAACATCCAAGAATGATAATATATTAGCATGAATACTTCATAAATTATAGATACGTTGGAGACGTATCAATGTGGTAATTATAATATTTTGAAAATAGGAAATGGGGGGGATATAATTTTCAAAGTTTTGGAGTGCACCCAATCTTTCTGCATGCTCAAGGCAAGCATCTTGAACACATGATATGGTGAATGCATAGTGTTTGTTTGCATGTAGAATTGAATTATGAACATGTTGAACTCATATGAAATTTGCATAGTATTGTTCATACATGCATGATCCCCCTTGATGGTATTTTATTTTCATTTAAACATGTAGTATAACTAATTAGGGCTATTTTCATGTGCCATATGTGCCTGTGTTGGTCCAGGCTAATTTGCGGGAAGAATTAGTCACGAGAAAAGTGACCGTGAGACTGAAATCTCGTTGTGACGAGAATGATCAGTGAGGGTATGTTGGGACATACCAGGTGGTGACCCTGTTGGGTACTACCAAGGAATTATATTGTGCTAACCACTGCAGGAAAACTTAAACCTCCTGAGTTGACCATAGATCGAGTCTTGTTTCGGCAACCCCCATACTGGTTTCGTGCTACCACTTGTCCCTACCACAGGTAGGGTATGGTCCAATAAGTTTTTAACCCCTTTCCCTACACACACCGTATAGAAAGGCCGCGATGAAGGTTTCCAGGTACCGGTTGCAATGCCAGTCATCGGGTCAGGGGGCATGGGTGTATCCGGCTGGGCCGAGAGGGGGGCACCCCTTGTAATCTGCACGTGTTAATAGTGATCCCATGCCACTCAAGATGATGGTCTCCCCGCCTTAGAGTTTTCCTTGAACGATGCTTTGGGTGATTCCTGGCATCCGGAAAGTTAATCTGGTGTGTGCTGGTCAGGTGTGTTTTCAACCCAAAGGTCATAATGAGAATTAGTCAGCATCTCGGTGTTGGCTAAAGAAATCCTATACTCACGGGTAAAGAGTACACCCTCTACAGAGTTATATCTATTCGAATAGCCGTGTCCATGGTTAAGGACTACAGTCTGGGTTGGTCAAGTGTCGGTCTTAGTGTCAGTCTCCAGAGGAAATAATGAAATTGATCATAGTTCATTTTGCAGGATAATTGTCACTATTGGGGCTTTTATGAATATTATTGTTGACATGAATAATATTGTGGATTAACCCTTTCCTCTTATGTGTAACCTTGAGTATCTCTTGGGATGGCTAGACTACCCGGGATACTCATTTTTTTATTTTTGTTTCTGAGTATCACTTGGGATGGCTAGTCCACCTGGATACTCGTGTTATTATTTTCGTATAAGCCCTTTATGAGGCATCGCTCAGACACCCGACTGTGGCCTTTATTTTCAAGACCTCTCGAGGCGTCGCTTTTAGACACCCGTTTGGCAAAAAAATTCAAGACCTCACGAGGCATCGCTTTTAGACACCCGTTTGGCATTTCTTTTCAAGGCCTCTCGAGGCGTCGCTTTTAGATACCCATTTGGCATTTCTCTTGGAATTCCTCGGGCGGTCCAATGCCTGATGTTCCATTTCATTTCCATGGTTTACTACTAATATGATTCATTTATCCTTCCGCACCATATGAGTATGTATCATGCCATGCCTTGATTTTCAGTCAGCACATGCATATAATTTAATTCATCATGAGCATATGCATTCGGTATATCTTTTGTTCATCATGCTTGCGAGCACATTCAAACATACTTACTGGCTTGTCCCTGGCTATTGTCTTGGCCAGATCATGTTTCAGAGAAGAGCACTACGAATACACCCCGCAACCTAGGATTAAAGGATAGCAGCCACGTGAGATAGGAGTTATCCAGGTCAGTTGTTCCTGTGGGAATGGAGTCCCATCATCGCTAGAGATCCCCGAGTCGCTTCCATATCATCCACCACTAGAGATCCTTGTTATATTCATTGGACCTTTGTGGTCTTCTACTCAAACTCTTGTAACTGCTTGGAATACTGTATCAAGGAAGTGTCCACCAGCAGCAGCAATCATGGGGCTGGTGATGACACAAGGGTCATTTGCTGGGATTTTGTGTCCTGCAAATCCGGCCCCCACAACTTGGATCCTTGGATGGTGTTCTCCAATTGGCGTTGAAGTTGTTCCATGTAGGTGAAAGGCAAAAACTCTCGCCATATAGCTTTATTTGTCTTGGGCCAACTCATGTTGAGGCTCTTAGAAGGTGTGTGAAGCCACCATGTCAATGCGTAGTCGTGGAAGTTCCTTGTGGCGCACTTCACTTGATCTTCGGAGGGGACTTGATGTAGCTTGAGGTAGCAGTCCATCTTGTGCTCCCACTCAAGATACTCCTCGGGGTCTTGAGTCCCATAGAAAGGAATCTCGTGGTCGGTGTTGAGGCCGTAGTAGCTCATGGAAGTCGCGGACTTGAGCATGGGGAGCTTCTCTTGAGCATAATCTTGAGGTGCTTGTTGGAGAAGATGCCGTATGTCCAAAGTCGAAGATGCCTTGATGTCACTTGGCAAAGATGCCAAGGTAGATGGTGAAGTCGCAGAGCGGTGGTTGGTGTTGAGCTCTTGACCTTCACGTTCTCATCGGTGATGATGTCGATGCCGATCTGACCTTGCCAGAGATGGTAGCTCGGAAGCATGTGCACTTGAGCGTCTTCTCAAAGACGAGGGAGACCTCTTGCCGGTCTTGATGAGGGATTTGAGCTCCTCCATTTGAGTTCCATCTTGGTGTCGATGAAGTTTTTCGTGGCATCAAACTTGTTGTTTTTGTTGTAGACCAAAGTAGATGTGCTTTGCTTATGCATCGCAAAACTCAAGTAGAGGTGAGTAGGAAATGAGATAAACAATACCAAGATACCTTTTCCCAAAGTTGAGGATGTATCCCGTTTCACTCAATGTGAAATGAAAGAATAGTGGAATTGGTACCGTACTTTCTCACGCACACCTACAAAGTAAAGCTTATCGAGTGGCTTGGTTAGTGAAAGAACATGAGGTGTCCCCATGTTTGGTTTTGGTAATTGATGACAATCTCTATGGACTAATGGTTGTCTTGAGTTATATTTGAAGGATTTGTCCATAGGAATTTCTTGAAGTCCATTTGTTGGTTTCACGGAGTTTATGTTGGCCAAGGTGCTATTCAAGGAATTATCCAAAGATTGGTCATGTGAGAGTTGAGCTTATTGCAAGCATGTCTTGAAGAAGAAGATTGTGTGATCATTCATGTTTACCTTCAAGGCATCATCCAAATGAAGAGAGTTGGAAAGATTCAAGGTTGATCAAGACTAAGTCAAGAGTGAATCAAGTTGATCAACTCAAAAAGCGTAGAAGATGTACCGAGAGGGATCAAGTGATCCCATGGTATGGTATGTGTCCATGGGCTTGCATCAAGAGGAAGATATCATACAACCCATGGAGGATGACATCAAGTGGTGATCGTCATCAAGATTGTTGTGTGCAAGTTCAAATGGAGCATCATGAAGAGATAAAGTGATTGAAGCTTGCCATCCATTCTGGTGTCAATGGACTTGTGAAGATGTGCTGAAGAGTGGCTCACCCATAGTGGAGTATGGGGGAGCAATCAACTAGTCTTCATCGATCCAACACAATCAAGAAAGGTGGTCCATCTTGAGGAGGACAAGATTGTCATCATCTAGCTCAAGTGGACCATACACAAGGCAAAGGTTTGCCCTTGATAGGTTTTCTATTTGGGATAATTGGTTTTATACCCTTAGTTGTGTCCCCCTCGTCAGGATTGCCCCTAGTTTCTGAAAACACGTGGTCTTGCCCAACCCACTTTGGTTGTCTTGTGCTTTTGCCCTTTGATCGTTTGACCGTCACTTTGTAAACTTCATAACTAATTCATACTAGATTAGAAAAATGCAAATAAGATACCAAAATGTTCGGAAAAACATCACCTGCAATGTCAATTGCATTCATGACAAAAGTGTTGGTAAGTGCCCATCTGAGTTTTAGCTCTTATGATACCACAATAAACAGTAAAATCTAAAAAAATTCAAAAATTCAAAAAAAAGTTTGTGGCAAAGATTGACAAATGTTTTAAGTGCTTGCCAAGTTTCATCAAGGAATGACATTCATGGAAGCCGTGGCAAAAAACACAATCAACACTCGAAAATAGATTGTTTTTTTGCCATGACTTCCATGAATGTCATTCCCTGATGAAACTTGGCAAGCACTTAAAGCATTTGTCATTCTTTGCCACCAACTTTTGTTTTGAATTTTTTGAATTCTTTTTAATTTTACTATTCACGATGGTATCATAAGAGCTATAACTTAGATGGGCACTTACCAACACATTTGTAATGAATGCAAGTGACATTGACATACAGGTGATGTTTTTCGAAACATTTTGGTATCTTATTTGCATTTTTCTGATTTAGTACGAATTAGTTATGAAGTTTCCAAAGTGACGGTCAAACGGTCAAAGGGAAAAAGCATAAGACGACCAAAGTGGGTTGGGCAAGACCACATGTTTTCGGAAACTAGGGGCAATCCTGACGAGGGGGACACAACTAAGGTTATAAAACCAATTATCCCTTTCTATTTTACCGGTCTCATGGTGGTGGGAGACCGGATTATAGTATCGATTGCCATACTATCAAGGGGGGCTCTCAAGTTGGTAGCTTGATCGTATCGTTCGTAGGGAGCTCGAACCATTGCATCCTTGCATCATCTTTCTTGGTTCTTGTTTGGTATTTCTCTTGGTAAGTTTTAGAGCTTATGGCCATTTTCATGAAAAGCTCGAGTTCATCGAAAACGGAGTTCACATGCATATTCTATGATGTTTTTGATGTTGGAGGTTATGCCGGTTCTTCTCTGTTGGAGGGTTCACTCCTCTATATGTTAGGCATAACTCCCCTGCCTCGTTGTTGGATAGTTCTTCTCGTCCTCTATCAAACAATCTTGAGTTTGCTCAATTGGGAGCTCATTTGCAGAAGTTTGTGGCAGTTCTGGTTTTCCTTGGAGTATTCTTGTTTTCGTGGAAGTGGCATAGGGGAGGTGCCAGCGGTAGTACCGCGGCCCCGGAGCGGCAGTACCGCTGAAAGCCATAAGCGGTAGTACCACTGAAAGCCATAAGCGGTAGTACCACCCACGGCAATAGGCGGTAGTACGGCTCCAGTTCCGTGCTAGTACCGCCTCGACTCGAGACCTGTGTGTCTCGTGTCAAGTTCAGCAGCAGTAGCAGCGGCAGTAGGAGCAGTAGTACTGCTTGTAAGCGGTAGTACCGCCCTACTACCGCTACTAGTGCCGCTCAACGGCCCTCCTCTCTGTTCCTTCTCCCTTAGGCGTTGTGCGAGGTCCCAGCGGTAGTACCGTTGGGCCGAGAGGCAGTACCGCTATGGCCAGCGGTAGTACCACTCCCTTGACCGGTAGTACCGCCTGCTGCGGGCTGTGAATGGGGATAACGGTTGGATTTTTTTTTCCTCCTATAAAAGGGGGTCTTCTTCCCCATTGAGCCTTATCCTTTGAGCTCGTGTTCTTCCCCCATTGTTGACCTTCTTCGAGCTTTCTATCTCTCAATCCCTCCATGGATTCTTGCTAGTTTTTGGGGGAAAAGAGAGAGGAGATCTAGATCCACATTTCCACCAATCATTTCCTCCTCTATGTGAGGGGTACCCCTTGGATCTAGATCTTGGAGTTCTTGGTGTTCTCCTTCTTGTTCTTCCTCTCATTTTCCTCCATAGCTTTTGTTGCTTTGGTGGGATTTGGGAGTGAGGGACTTGGGCACTCCGTGTGCCCTTGCCATTACATTAGTTGCATCGGTTTGAGTTCTCCACGGTGATATGTGGAAGTTACAAGTTGAGAAGCTTATTACTCTTGGGTGCTTGGTACCCTAGAGCTTGTTCCTCTTGGGTGCTTGGGCACCCTAGACGGTTGGTGGTGTTCGGAGCTCAATCATTGTGGTGTAAACCTCCGGGCAAGCGTCGGGGTCTCCAATTAGGTTGTGGAGATCGCCCCGAGCGATTTGACGGGTACCGGTGACCGCCCCCAAGGGTTGCCAAAGTGTACGGGTTCGGTGACCGCCCCCAAGGGTTGCCATTTGTACGGGTTTGGTGATCGCCCTCAAGGGTCCCTTAGTGGAATCACGACATCTTGCATTGTGTGAGGGCGTGAGGAGATTATGGTGGCCCTAGTGGCTTCTTGGGGAGCATTGTGCCTCCACACCGCTCCAAATGGATATTAGCATCCGCAAGGGTGTGAACTTCGGGATACATCGTCGTCTCCGCGTGCCTCGGTTATCTCTTACCCGAACCCTTTAATTATGCACTTTACTTTGTGATATCCATAGCGTTTCATGTTATATATCTTGCTATCACATAGTTTTTTATCTTGTTTAGCATAAGTTGTTGGTGCACATAGGCGAGCCTAGTTGTTGTAGGTTTTGTGTTTGACAAATTAACCGCTAGGTTTATTCCGCATTTGTTCAAGCCTAAACCGTAATTATTTTAAAGCGCCTATTCACCCCCCCCCCTCTAGGCGACATCCTCGATCTTTCAGTTAGGACAAGTGGCACAAAATTCAAGCAAGTGTTAGTCAATGATATCGAAAATGCTGAGGAAGATTCACAAAATTGCAATGTAAAGCAAATAGATCAATAGCTATATGGCACAAGGAACACACACACGGATAGATAAGTGGGATCCGCGCAACCAAGGAATGAGCATAAAATGTGTTACCACGCAAAAAGCTCTTGTTGCACAGATACTAGAAAGATAATAGCTCAATTGCTCAAATGAGCTAGATACGCTTGTGCACCAACCTATGCGAGTAACCGTGTTGTCTTCAATCCCAAGTATGCTATGTATGGATGCTCCAAGATGATATACTATGCAAAATGGCTCAATGCTATTTCTATTTCTTGCAAGCTCTTTTGTATCTCCTCTTTTGCTTAAAAGCTTTTTCATCTTTTTTTGTATGCTTGATATGAGAAAAGTATGTAAGATATGCACGGGACAGACTTATGGCACAATGATGATAGTAAGATGATTGCACGCTAAATGTAGCTATGCGGCGTAACCGTATCACTAAGGTGCACAATGAGTGTGTGATACGTATCCAACGTATCTATAATTTTTGCTTGTTCCATGCTGTTATATTATCATTGTTGGATGTTTTACAATCATTTTATAGCAACTTTATATCAATTTTTGGGACTAAACTATTGACATAGTGCCCAGTGCCAGTTGCTATTTTTTACTTGTTTTTTACTTCGCAGAATATCAGTACCAAATGGAGTCCAAATGCAGCGAAACTTTTTGGAGATTTTTTTGGACCAGAAGACATCCTGTGGGCCAAAGAAGTACTAGAGGGGAGGCCCGAGGTGAGCACAAGACACCTGGGCGTGCTAGGAGGCGCGGGCGTGCCCAGGTGGGTTGTGCCCACCTCGGTGACCTCTCGCACCGCCTCTTCGCCCTATAAATACCCAAATATTCCAGAAACCCTAGGAGAGTCAACGAAACACAATTCCAGCCACCGCAAGTTCCAGAACCACGAGATCCAATCTAGACACCATCATGGAGGGGTTCATCATCCTCATTGGTGCCTCTCTGATGATGCGTGAGTAGTTCATCATAGACCTACGGGTCCGTAGGCAGTAGCTAGATGGCTTCTTGTCTCTTTTTGATTCTCAATACAATGGTCTCTTGGAGATCTATTTGATGTAACTCTTTTTGCGGTGTGTTTGTTGGGATCTGGTGAAGTTTGAGTTTATGATCAGATCTATATCCATGAATATTATTTGAGTATTCTTTGATCTCTTATATGCATGATTATTTATAGCCTCATATTTCTTCTTTGAATCTTTGGTTTAGTTAGGCCAACTAGATCGATTTTTATTGCCATGGGAAGAGGTGCTTTGTGATGGGTTCGATCGTGCGGTGTTTTTTCCCAGTGACAGAAGGGGCAGCAAGACACACATGTATCATTGCTATTAAGGATAACAAGATGGGGGCTATTCCTACATGAATAGATCTTGTCTACGTCATGTCATCTTTCTTATTGCATTACTCCGTTTCTCCATGAACTTAATACACTACATGCATGCTGGATAGCGGTCGATGTGTGGAGTAATAGTAGTAGATCCAGGTAGGAGTCGGTCTACTAATCTTGGACGTGATGCCTATATATTGATCATTGCCTTGGATATCGTCATAATTATTCGATCTTCTATCAATTGCCCAACAGTAATTTGTTTACCCACCATATGCTATTTTCTTGATAGAAGCCACTAGTGAAATCTACGGCCCCCGGGTCTATTCTTTATCATATTTGCTTTGAGATGTATTTTTATTCGATTTTATTTTTAGATCTATTATTCCAAAAACCCAAAAATACCTTGCTGCACTTTTTATTATTTATTTTACTTCATGTTTTATCGAGATCTATTTATTCAATCTACCACAAATTTATCTATCTTTTTGCCAGGGAGGATCAAGTCAAATCTCCCGTCAACTTGCCAATTTCTGACGCCGTAACCTAAAAGGGATTGACAACCCCTCATAAGCGTCGGGCTGCAAGTATTTGTTATTTGTGTGCAGGTACCGTTTACATAGTGTTGCTTGGTTCTCCTACTGGATTGATACCTTGGTTTCATAACTGGGGGAAATACCTACCATAGTTGTGCTGCATCATCCCTTCCTCTTTGGGGAAATACCGACGTTGTTCAAGTGACATCAACGTGACCCGACAATTCTCAACTCGCTAGTCTCGATAGGTAAGTGACGCAATAGGCTCAGGGCTATCAATGCAATGGTAAGGAAATGTACAATGATGTCATCGAAGTTACTGTCCTTGCTTACGGTCGTGGTGTCAAAGGTTGAAGTGGTCGTTGTCGATGTTGAATCTGTGGCGATGATGAATGGTGGTCATGTTAATATCGAACCATTCCTAATTAGCTGAAACACCTTAGGAAATGGAAACCGCAACTCAAAATCTCAAACAAAGCTGGGAAAAATTAGGGGAAGGGTATGGTGGTCATGTATGCGGAAGATATGGTGGTGGTTGATGAAGAAGTAACCGTCCCCAAGTAGCCGAAACACCTTAGGAGACTCAAATCACAACTCAAGCAACCACAAGTTCAATGGGGATCAAAATGGGTTAGGTTGCGGAAGGCTATGGTGGTTTTGCGGATGATATGGTGGAGGGCCTAGGCAAAGATGCCATAATTCCGAAATTTTGATGTTCTCAAATTATGGTGGCAATATTTTTGTGGGATGGGGGAAGTCCAAAGCTACAAAACGAGCTAAAGAACGCGAAAATCGGACTTCGGATGAATTAGTTATGGCGGAAACAAAAATCCAGCCGTGTCAGTTTCAGGGGTAGCCGGACATCGGGGAGTAGGTCCGGATGATCCGGGTTCGTCAACTCGGGTGCTGATGTTTGGGTGTGTGGGTGATCCGGGCGTCCAGGAGAGGGTCCAACTGATCCGGGTGATGTCCGGATGATCCAGGACCTGGTCCGGATGATCCGGGCAGGTCAAACTGCTCGGGATTTCCTCTCGGGGACGCGATTTTGGCGGAAATTTTCGATTTCGGGGGTCAAAATTGATGGGAAAAGAATAATTTTAGAGGGATTTCGTGGTGGGGAGGTGGGGAAAGCCAAGATCCACTTTCCAAACAACAAAATCTCACAAGAACCAACAAAATGCATGAAATTTTTGGGGCTATTTTTGTAGGGATTTTTGAAATTGGGCGATAACACAACGAACTAAGGGTGGAAAACAAAGGAGAGGACTCCAAATTCGTGATCAACCTACGCTCAAATACAAGATGATGTAGTGTGTAATCCTAATGGCCGATCTTTCACGAATTGGAGGGGGATTAATCCTTGAAGAACACGGGGAAGAACGGGGAGAAATCACAAGAGAAACACTCAAGAGAAGTCCAATCACACATCCACTAGACTAACAAACACATGGATCCACAAGGTACATGAACAATCAAAGGGAAATATACAAGGTAGAGTTCATCCCAAATCCAAGAGGAGATGAGGTCTTGATGATCCTTACCACAAGGGGGTCAATCCCTCGAGATCTTCTCACATGCTCACATGGAGGTCTTGAACTCCATGCGAGTGGTCTCTCTCTCTCTCTCAAGAGGAGAAGGTAAGGAGCAAAACTCAACTAAGATGAGCTATCATATTGCTAACCCTAGAAGTGAGGACGAGGAGGAGGTCTATTTATAGCCTAAGGGGCGAAGGGGTAAGTTAGGTGGGCGAATGGGTACATGGGCCTCGGCCCGAGACGTTGCGCATAGGCAAGGCCGGATGATCCAGAAGGAGGCCCAAATGATCCGGAAGATGCCCGGATGATCCGGAAGGGGGTCCGGATGATCCGGCTCCAGGTGGAAGCCTTCGGGTGTCTTCGGCTGCCGTAGTCGGATGATCCGGGAGGGCGTCAGGATGATCCGGCCGATGCCCGGATATCCGGAAGGAGGTCCGGATGTCCGGCTTGGGGTCTAGTAGCCGCTCCGTCTTCTTGTCCTTTCTTCCATCTTCTCTTCCACGCTTCCCTCATGGATGGTGTAGTCATATACATGCGCTCGCACTCCTCATCGATGGTGAAGCTCTGGTAATACCTATAGATACACACGAGAGGAATGTCAAGTAGTATACCATCCTCGAAGGGGTCAACTGAACACGTGTAAAGGAGACGATTCACCTTTATGTATGTGAAGTAGATGTCGCATGTGTCATTTGCCGAATGGAACCTTGTCATGGTGGTGTCCTTAGGATGCTTCGCATCAGCTCATCCTCTAAACGCTCGGGAAAGGCATTGAGAGTTGTCGTGGTGACGTCCTCACCGCCCTTGATGGTTACCAGAGCGGTAGATGAGGATCTCGGCCGCGTGAGCAGCCGTCGTGGCATTGGTTTTGGCGCGGCTCACCGCACATGCCCAGTGGATGGACAAAGTGCCCCAAACCCTTGAGACAGCAACTCCGACCATCGTTTTGCGGCAAGCAGCAGGGGCTCGAGGAGGGGTCATCGCGGGTGAAAGAAGAATGGCCTCCTCATGGTCTTCAAACAGTGGTGCGATGCGTTGGAGCCCAACCGCAAAGGCAGGAGCAGCGTGTTGGGAAACATAGCATGCAATTTCAAAAAAAAAAATCCTACGCTCACGCAAGATCTATCTAGGAGATGCATAGCAATGAGAGGGGGAAAGTGTGTCCACGTACCCTCATAGACCGAAAGTGGAAGCGGTTGATGTAGTCGAACTTCTTGTCGTTCCGACTGATCAAGCACCAAATGTATGGCACCTTCGAGTTCTGCACACGTTCAGCTCGATGACGTCCCTCGAACTCTTGATCTAGCGAAGTGTCGAGGGAGAGTTCCATCAGCACGACGGCCTGGTGACGGTGATGGTGAAGTGATCCCTGCAGGGCTTCGCCTAAACACTACGAAGATATGACCGGAGGCGTAAACTGTGGAGGGGGGCGCCGCACACGGCTAACCATTGTTGGTGTGTCTTCTAGGCGCCCCCTCCCCATGTATATATACGTGGGAGGGGGAGGGGAGCTGCCTTGAGCGCCCCAAGTAGGAGGAATCCTACTTGGGGGCCCTATTCCAATTCCCCCCCCCCCCCTACCATATTTACCGGGAGGGAAAAGGAAGAGGGGGAGAGGAAAGGAAGGGGGAGGCCGACTCCCCCTCTTGCCTTCTCCCACTTGGCTGGCGGCCTAGGAGGGGTGCGCCAGCCCCTTGTGGGCTGGTGTGCCCCTTCCCCTTTGGCCCATGTGGCCCATTAACCCCCTGGGGGTTCCGGTAGTCCGATATGTACCCGATACTCTCCGAAACACTTCCGGTGTCCGAATACCATCGTCCTATATATCAATCTTTACCTCTCGACCATTTCGTGACTCCTCATCATGTCTGTGATCTCATCCGGGACTCCGAACAACATTCGGTCACCAAATCACATAACTCATATAATACAAAATCATCATCGAACGTTAAGCGTGCGGACCCTACGGGTTCGAGAACTATGTAGATATGACCGAGAAACCTCTCCGGTCAATAACCAATAGCGGAACCTGGATGCTCATATTGGTTCCCACATATTCTACAAAGATCTTTATCGGTCGTACCGTAATGACAATATACGTTATTCCCTTTGTCATCGGTATGTTACTTGCCCGAGATTTGATCGTCGGTATCTTCATACCTAATTCAATCTCGTTACCGGCAAGTCTCTTTACTCGTTCCATAATGCATCATCCCGCAACTAACTCATTAGTCACATTGCTTGCAAGGCTTATAGTGATGTGCATTACCGAGAGGGCCCAGAGATACCTCTCCGACAATCAGAGTGACAAATCCTAATCTCGATATATGCCAACTCAACAAACACCATTGGAGACACCTGTAGAGCATCTTTATAATCACCCAGTTACATTGTGTCGTTTGATAGCACACAAGGTATTCCTCCGGTATCCAGGAGTTGCATAATCTCATAGTCAAAGGAATATGTATTTGACATGAAGAAAGTAGTAGCAATAAAACTGAACGATCAATATGCTAAGCTAACGGATGGGTCTTGTCCATCACATCATTCTCCTAATGATGTGATCCCGTTCATCAAATGACAACACATGTCTATGGTTAGGAAACTTAACCATCTTTGATTAACGAGCTAGTGTAGTAGAGGCTTACTAGGGACACGGTGTTTTGTCTATGTATCCACACATGTATCAAGTTTCCGGTTAATACAATTCTAGCATGAATAATAAACATTTATCATGATATAAGGAAATATAAAGTAATAACTTTATTATTGCCTCTAGGGCATATTTCCTTCAGTCTCCCACTTGCACTAGAGTCAATAATCTAGTTCACATGGCCATGTGATTTAACACCAATAGTTCACATCTTTATGTGATTAACACCCATAGTTCACATCGCCATGTGACCAACACCCAAAGGGTTTACTAGAGTCAATAATGTAGTTCACATCGCTATGTGATTAACACCCAAAGAGTACTAACGTGTGATCATGTTTTGCTTGTGAGAGAAGTTTAGCCAACGGGTCTGACACATTCAGATCCGTATGTATTTTGCAAATTTCTATGTATACAATGCTTTGCATGGATCTACTCTAGCTAATTGCTCCCATGTTCAATACGTATCTAGATTGAGACTTAGAGTCATCTAGATCAGTGTTAAAGCTTGCATCGACGTAACTCTTTACGACGAACTCTTTATCACCTCCATAACCGAGAAACATTTCCTTAGTCCTCTTTAAGGTAACTAAGGATAATTTTGACCGATGTCCAGTGATCTATTCCTTGATCACTATTGTACCCCCTTGCCAAACTCATGGTAAGGTACACAACAGGTTTGGTACACAACATGGCATACTTTATAGAACCTATGGCTGAGGCATAGGGAATGACTTTCATTCTCTCTTTATCTTCTGCCGTGGTCGGGTTTTGAGTCTTTACTCAACTTCACACCTTACAATACAGGCAAGAACTCCTTCTTTGACCGATCCATTTTGAACTCCTTCAAAATTTTGTCAAGGTATGTACTCATTGAAAGTCTTATCAAGCGTCTTGATCTATCTCTATAGATCTTGATGCCCAATATGTAAGCAGCTTCACCGAGGTCTTTCATTGAAAAATTCTTATTCAAATATCCTTTTATGCTATCCAGAAATTCTACATCATTTCCAATCAACAATATGTCATCCACATATAATATCAGAAATGCTATAGAGCTCCCACTCACTTTCTTGTAAATACAGGCTTCACCGTAAGTCTGTATAAACCATATGCTTTGATCACCTTATCAAAGCGTATATTCCAACTCCGAGATGCTTGCACCAGTCCATAGATGGATCGCTGGAGTTTGCACACTTTGTTAGCACCTTTAGGATCAACAAAACCTTTTGGTTGCATCATATATAACTCTTCTTTAAGAAATCCATTAAGGAATGCAGTTTTGACATCCATTTGCCAGATTTCATAAAATGCGGCAATTGCTAACATGATTCGGACAGACTTAAGCATCGCTACAAGTGAGAAAATCTTATCGTAGTCAACACCTTGAACTTGTCGAAAACCTTTTGCGACAGGTCGAGCTTTGTAGATAGTAACACTACCATCAGTGTCCTTCTTCCTCTTGAAGATCCATTTATTCTCAATGGCTTGCCGATCATCGGGCAAGTCCACCAAAGTCCACACTTTGTTCTCATACATGGATCCCATCTCAGATTTCATGGCCTCAAGCCATCTATCAGAAATTGGGCTCATCATAGCTTCTTCATAGTTCATAGGTTCGCCATGGTCTAATCACATGACTTCCAGGACAGGATTACCATACCACTCTGGTGCGGAACGTGCTCTGTTCGACCTACAAGGTCTAGTAGTAACTTGATCCGAAGTTTTATGATCATCATCATTAGCTTCCTCTCTAGTTGGTGTAGGCATCACGGGAACGGATTTCACTAATGTGCTACTTTCCAATTCGAGAGAAGGTACGATTACCTCATCAAGTTCTACTTTCCTCCCACTCACTTCCTTCGAGAGAAACTCCTTCTCTAGAAAGGTTCCATTCTCGGCAACAAAGATCTTGCCTTTGGATCTGTGGTAGAAGGTGTACCCAATTGTTTCCTTAGGGTATCCTACGAAGATGCACTTCTCCGATTTGGGTTCGAGCTTATCAGGCTGAAGCCTTTTGACGTAAGTGTTGCAACCCCAAACTTTAAGAAACGATAGCTTAGGTTTCTGGCTAAACCACAGTTCATACGGTGTCATCTCAACGGATTTAGACGGTGCCCTATTTAACGTGAATGCAGCTGTCTCTAATGCATAACCCCAAAACAATAGTGGTAAATCGGTAAGAGACATCATAGAACGCACCATATCCAATAAAGTACGGTTACGACATTCGAACACACCATTACACTGTGGTGTTCCAGGTGGCGTGAGTTGTGAAACAATTCCACATTGTTTTAAATGAAGGCCAAACTCGTAACTCAAATATTCGTCTCCACGATCAGATCATAGAAACTTTATTTTCTTGTTATGATGATTCTCCACTTCACTCTGAAATTCTTTGAACTTTTCAAATGTTTCAGACTTGTGTTTCATCAAGTAGATATACCCATATCTGCTAAAATCATCTGTGAAGGTCAGAAAATAACGATACCCGCCACGTGCTTCAACACTCATCGGACCGCATACATCGGTATGTATTATTTCCAATAAGTCATTAGCTTGCTCCATTGTTCCGGAGAACGGAGTTTTAGTCATCTTGCCCATGAGGCATGGTTCGCAAGTATCAAATGATTCATAATCAAGTGATTCCAAAAGTCCATCTGCATGGAGTTTCTTCATGCGCTTTACACCAATATGACCTAAACGGCAGTGCCACAAGTATGTTGCACTATCATTATCAACTTTGCATCTTTTGGCATCAATATTATGAATATTTGTATCACTACGATCGAGATTCAATAAACCATTCGCATTGGGTGTATGACCATAGAAGGTTTTATTCATGCAAACAGAATAATAATTATTCTCTAACTTAAATGAATAACCGTATTGCAATAAACATGATCTAATCATATTCATGCTCAACGCAAACAACAAATAACATTTATTTAGATTCAACACAAATCCCGAAGGTAGAGGGAGTGTACGATGGTGATCATATCAACCTTGGAATCATTTCCAACACACATCGTCACCTCGCTTTTAACTAGTCTCTGCAACTCATGTTTCGAGTTACTAATCTTAGCAACTGAACCGGTATCAAATACCTATGGGTTACTATGAACACTAGTAAAATACACATCAATAACATGTATATCAAATATACCTTTGTTCACTTTGCCATCCTTCTTATCCGCCAAGTATTTGGGGTAGTTTCACTTCTAGTGACCATTCCCTTTGTAGTAGAATCACTCAGTTTCAGACTTGGGTCCAGTTTTGGGCTTCTTCTCGGGAGTGGCAACTTGCTTGCCATTCTTCTTGAAGTTCCCTCTCTTTCCCTTGCCCTTTTTCTTGAAACTAGTGGTCTTGTTAACTATCAACACTTGATGCTCTTTCTTGATTTCTACCATCGCCGATTTCAGCATCGCGAAGAGCTCGGGAATCATTTTTGTCATCCCTTGCATATTATAGTTCATCACGAGGTTCTAGTAGCTTGGTGATAGTAACTAGAGAACTTTGTCAATCACTATCTTATCTGGAAGATTAACTCCCACTTGATTCAAGCAATTATAGTACCCAGACATTCTGAGCACATGCTCACAGGTTGAGCTATTCTCCTCCATCTTGTAGGCAAAGTACTTGTCAGAGGTCTCATACCTCTCGACATGGGCATGAGTCTGAAATACCAATTTCAGCTCTTGGAACATCTCATATGTTCCATGGCGTTCCAAACATTTTTGAAGTCCCGGTTCTAAGCCGTAAAGCATGGCGCACTAAACTATCAAGTAGTCATCATATCGAGCTTGTCAAACGTTCATAACATCTGCATCTGCTCCTGCAATCGCTCTGTCACCTAGCGGTGCATCAAGGACATAATTCTTCTATGCAGCAATGAGGATAATCCTCAGATCACGGACCCAGTCTGCATCATTGCTACTAAAATCTTTCAACTTATTTTTCTCTAGGAACATATCAAATAGTGGAGCTATAACGCGAGCTATTGATCTACAACATAATTTGCAAATACTATCAGGACTAAGTTCATGATAAATTAAGTTCAATTAATCATATTACTTAAGAACTCTCATTTAGATAGACATCCCTCAAGTCATCTAAATGATACATGATCCAAATCAACTAAACCATGTCCGATCATCACGTGAGATGGAGTAGTCTTCAATGGTGAACATCTCTATGTTGATCATATCTACTATATGATTCACGTTCGACCTTTTGGTCTCCAATGTTTCGAGGCCATGTCTGTACATGCTAGGCTCGTCAAATTTAACCCGAGTATTCCGCATGTGCAAAACTGTCTTGCACCCGTTGTATGTGAACGTAGAGCTTATCACACCCGATCATCACGTGGTGTCTCAACACGATGAATTGTCACAACGGTGCATACTTAGGGAGAACACTTTCTCTAGGAACATATCAAATAGTGGAGCTATAACGCGAGCTATTGATCTAC
>JAAAWM010010164.1:0-34894 GCA_036873465.1 Thinopyrum obtusiflorum
TACCCGAAAGGGATTGACAACCCCTTTAATACGTCGGGTTGCAAGTATTTGTTATTTATGTGCAAGTGCCATTCATGTAGTGTTGCGTGGTTCTCCTACTGGTTCAATAACCTTGGTCTCATCACTGAGGGAAATACCTACCGTTGCTGTGCTACATCATCCCTTCCTCTTTGGGGAAATACCGCCGTAGTTCAAGCAAACATCAGCTGCGCACCCGTTGAAGACTTGCTGGAGAGCTCTGTTGGCAAGAGGTCCAAAGCTATTCCACTTGCGATGAAGAAGGTGTCAGCAAAGGAGGACGACACTGGCGGTACCTTCACCGTCAGTGCCACCCTTGATGGTAAATAGGAAAGCGCATTCATTGCCTTCCCGCGAGCGAATGTAGATGTGTTTGCATGGCAACCATCTGACATCCCCGGTGTTCCCAGGGAGGTAATTGAGCACCACCTTGCAGTCTGTCCCGATGCTCGACCCGTCAAGCATAAGGTCAGGAAGCAAGATTTGGAACAACAATAGTTTATTGCTGAGGAAATCAAGAAACTTGAGGCAGCTGGTCTGGTTAGAGGAGTGCTACACCCAACTTGGTTGGCTAATCCAGTAGTCGTGCGCAAGGCAAATGGGAAGTGGAGACTTTGTATTGATTACACTAATCTCAATAAAGCATGTCCAAAGGATCCTTTCCCCTTGCGGCGTGTTGATCAAATCGTGGACTCCACTGTTGGCTACGAGCTGCTCTCATTCCTTGATGCGTATTCTGGGTAGCATCAGATATTCATGGCCAAGGAAGATGTGGAGAAAACCGCATTCGTTACTCCATGTGGCACATATTGCTTCATGCGTATGTCTTTCAGATTAAAGAGTGCTGGTTCAACATTTGCAAGAGCAGTACAGATTGGTTTTGAGCCACAGCTGCACAGGAACTTATAAGCTTACATGGATGATATAGTGGTTAAAACCAAGGATGATTCAACCCTCATTCAAGATTTAGAAGAAACTTTTGCAAACTTGCGCAGAATCAACATGAAGCTAAACCCTGAGAAGTGCGTGTTCGGTGCGCCATCCAGCAAACTCCTCGGGTTCTTTGTGTCTCAGCGTGGGATGGAAGCAAATCCTGACAAGACCAAAGCTATTGAGCAAATCCAAGCACCTAAGACTGTCAAGGATGTGCGGCATCTTGTCGGCTGTGTTGCTACTTTGAGTAGGTTCATTTCAAGGTCTTCTAAGCGTGCCCTCCTGTTTTACAAGATTTTGAAGAAGGCAAGTGCAGTAGAATGGACTCCAAAAGTGGAGGATGCGCTACATGATCTGAAAAGGTACCTATCCTCTGCGCCAACACTGGTTGCGCCTAGACCCAAGGAACCGTTGTTGCTATATCAGCAACAAACCAGATGGTCAGTGCTGCACTAGTCACACAGAGAGAAGTTGGTAACAACGAGACGACAGCGGCAAGCACATCCTAGAACATGGCCGAGCATTCTTCGGCAGATCCAGATGCCGGCAAAACTGAAATGGTGCAAGCAAGAGAAGTTGATCAGCAGATGATAGCAAAGAAGAAGGTGGTGCAGCGGGCAGTGACTTTGTTAGTTCTCTCTTGCAGGGGGCTAGGCCACAATACTCTGGTGTACAGAAATTGCTTTTCGGCCTCCTCATGGCCCCGAGAAAGCTGCGCCACTACTTGCAAGCACATGAGATCACTGTCGTCACTCGATTCCCGTTGCAGCGTATTCTGAGGAATCCAAAGGCAACCTGCAGGACAGTAGAGTGGGCGTTAGAATTGTCAAGTTTTGCACTCAAGTTTGAGAGCACTTCTACCATTCAAAGTAGAGCATTGGCGGATTTCATTGCAGAAGGGATGCCAACACAGGATGAAGAAGTCCCAGAGTCAACTCTCCCCGTCAAGGAAACGAATAAGGAATGGGTCATGTACTTTGACAGTGCCTTCTCGCTGCAAGGCGCCGGTGCTGGAATGCTGCTTGTCGCACCTGTCGGATTCGGGGCTCCGCAGACCCAAGATAGATTCGAACTCTAGGGTGCATGCGAAGAACTCAACCTCCCCGGTCTGCCAACTCATTGATCTCACAGACTAGCTCGATGAACTGGAAGGAAATGGGACACAACAGTTTACCCAGGTTCGGGCCACCTTGCGGTGTAAAACCCTACTCCTGCTTTGTGGTGGATTAGCCTCGAGGTGGGCTGAGGATGAACTAGTACAATGGAAGAACAACCTCAGGAGGTGTCTTCTTGTGTTCGAGTGAGCTGGTGAGGGTGTGGGTGGACTGGATACAGATTCATCTCTATGGTGGTGGCTAGGCTATATTTATAGTGGCCTTGGTCCTCTTCCCAAAATGAAGGCGGGAAGGGATCCCACACGGCCAAATTCGAAGGGAGACAACTAGTACATCTTATCCTCACGAAAGGTGGTCTTCTCCTACAAAGCTTCTAGTCGTGACACCATGGTGGGCTCGGCGATGACCTCCGTCCTGCCATTCTGGCGGTCTTGGTCTTGTTGCATGCAAATGGAAACCTTTGGTTGATGCCTCGGGGCTCCGCACCTGCGCTTGCCTATTTAGCACCAAAGTGAAAACCTGTTGTACTGCACCTGTTGGCGCCTGCCTGGCCTTGGTCGTCATGGCTTGCGTCATCCAAGCCTCGCGAGGTGAGGGCTCGCATGGAAATCTCCGCTCCTCAGGAGCCAGCCTAAGGAGGCAGCTCCTTCTGGAGGTCTTGACGTCGTCCGCCTCGCGAGGCTTGGCCCCTCGCGAGGGTCTTGTGTTGTTGGTGCTGAAGATGGGCCGTACCAGGCCGTCAATGGAGCCACGCGGTGAGCCGCATGCAAGCAATTCTGGGTACCCCGGTTCCCAGAACGCCGACAGTAGCCCCCGGGCCCAAGGCGCGCTCGGACTTGGCTTCGAGGCAAAGCCAAAGGGCAAGGGCGGAGCGCCGCAGGCCCCAACTGCCTACGGACCCGGTCGACGCGTGGCGCTTGATGGGACGTGGGCGTCTCCGCTTCCCCATGCTGCCTCGGTAACCGTTCGACTTGACTAGAGCCTGTAGCATGCAAAAAGATCATCATTACTGGGGATCATGGAGGCCGGCGGTTGGCCTCCCTCTGGCTATAAATGGGGAGAGGGGCGGAGCCCTCCTGCTCATCTCCATCTTCTCGGTGCCTGCTCTTCCTTCTTCTTCCGTGTCTCGCCGTCTTGCCGAAGTGTCCATGGCGCCGATAAGAAGGTTTTCCGTGGCGGAGAAGGGAAAAGCTCCTCGGGAGTAGCTCGGTCCACTTCCACCGAAGAGAAGGCTTGGCTGCTCCCGCGATGCCGGCGAGGGGTAGGAGGTGATGCGGCCTTGGCACGAGCGGCCTTCGCCTGGCTTCCCGATCCCAATGTAGGCCCGCGCGCAAAGCCCTGGGCAGGGGGCACTGCCCAGCGCCGCGCGTGTCGGGGTCACGGAGGGCAAGCTGGGGCCGCACAACCAAGAGGCTTGAAAACTCACACCGACGGCACATCACGCGAGTTCATGGTGTGGGCAGCAATGCCGCCACGCACGTGGATCTGGCTCCCGCGGTTCTTTGCTGAGGAGATACCGGCGAGGGGGTCCGCCGAGCTGTGGCTGCAATACGCTGGGTGCTACAGCCAAGCTACGGAAGCGGAGTTCGAGGTCGTCCCCTCGGGTGATGTCTTCATGACTCGAGGATGGGGCGAGATCGCCCGCGCATGCTGTCCGGAGGGGACACTCTCCATACACTACGAATACGACAAAGCCTCCAAGCTTTTCTTCAAGGTCTTCAGTGAAGATGGCCTGTGCCTGGAGTGCTGCTCCGAAAGAGGCGATCCACGCGGCACAGCCACGGGTGCTGAACTTGCCCTTGGCCTTGCCAGCAGCTCCTCCAGCAGCAGCAGCGACTCCCGGGAATCCAGCGATTCTCCGGAGTCCAGTGACAACGACAACTACGAGCCACCAAGCTCTCGCCGCGCCCGGAGAGTAGCAGTGGCGTCTGCCCGATGTCGTCAGTGATGCCCTGCGGCCGGGGTTCTTTAAGGTCCTCTTCTTTTGTTTTCCCTGCGTGGAATCGTGACGAGCCCCGTGGGGGTGTGTGAGGAACTATAATACTTTTGCCTTAACATTAATGTTCCTAGTTCGGGGTTGTGACTGCGTATCTCGCTTTGGCTCGGCGCACCTTTTCGTTCTCCCGGTAGCTTAGTGCTCTACGGCAACATGACCCAGTCCCCAGACAGGCTTCAGCCATGCTGGTATGACAGGTCATGATGCCATGGTCAGGGCCAGGAGGTGAGCGGCCCGAGGTCCTGTTAGAGCCCCTGCGGCGCGATGCCCAGGAGGTCCCCTTTAGCGTGAAAGCAGCTCCTTGAAGGCCGAAAAGGAAAACGGCGTTGCCCAAGCGAGATCGCGAGAGTCGAAATACTGGGCCGTGAGGTTCATGCTGATATGTATGGGGTGACTTATCTTGGCGAGCCCGCGGTGATTCCCACGTGTGACACCTGATCGTATCCTGGTGGTGGCGCTTCTAGGCAGGCCTCGTGCCGATTCCCCTTTTTCTTGCTCATTTGAATGCTCTACGTCCTCGGGTCCCGGCCCTCGAGCGAGGCTCGGCCGCCGCTGGTATGCTAGGTAGCGATGCCGTGGTCAAGGCTAGGGGGTGAAGGCCCGAGACCCAGTAAGAGCCCCTGAAGCGCGATGCTCAGGAGCCCCCCTTTAACGTGCAAGTGAATTGCGTGAAAAAGGAGTGGCCGGTGGGGCCGCTCATAGTCTGGCTCCGGGGGTTCCTGCGAGTTAGTCGAAGAAGGACATCATAACACACAGCCACACTTGCTGTCTTGCCGTTGATCTTTCCGCAATAAGGTGAAGGCACTGAGGACCCAGTGAGGTGACATGCGCGGGGCAGGCCGCGAGTCAGAGCTCGATCTCTCAGATTTATCAACGCTGCAGGGACTGACCCGAGCACAGGAGCCGTGCCAGAAGCCCCCGTGGCGGGATGAGCAAACTGCGGGTCAGCAACGCAATGAGGTCACGAAGGGCGACGAAGCACCAGACAGGTAGGTGATAACCATAAAGTAACTCATGGAAGAGTAAGGCCAGTTCTGATAGATGCAAAGAATGAACTCCCGCAGAGAAGAAGAAGAGCGGAAAGCCTGGTATGACATCTATCGAGAATTCCGAGAAGCACACATCTTCGGAGTGCTGCTGATACGTCTCCAACGTATCTATAATTTTTGATTGATCCATGATGTTATATTATCATTCTTGGATGTTTTACAATCATTTTATATCAATTTTTTGTCACTAACCTTTTGACATAGTGCCCAGTGCCAGTTGCTGTTTTCTGCTTGTTTTTTACATCGTAGGAAATCAATACCAAACGGAGTCCAAATGCAGCGAAACATTTTTTGGATTTTTTTTGGACCAGAAGACATCCAGTGGGCCAAAGAAGTACCGAAGAGGGAGCCCGAGGTGAGCACAAGACACCAGGGCACGCCTGGAGGCCCAGGCGCGCCCTGGTGGGTTGTGCCCACCTCGGTGGCCTCCCGCACCGCCTCTTTGCTCTATAAATACCCCAATGTTCCAGAAACCCTAGGGGAGTCGACGAAAATCAATTCCATGTGCCGCAAGTTCCAGAAACACCAGATGCAATCTAGACACCATCACAGAGGGGTTCATCATGTCCATTGGTGCCTCTCCGATGATGCGTCAGTAGTTCATTGTAGACCTACGGGTCCGTAGTTAGTAGCTAGATGGCTTCCTCTCTCTCTCTTTTGATTCTCAATACAATGGTCTCTTGGAGATCCATATGATGTAACTCTTTTTGTGGTGTGTTTGTTGGGATCCGATGAACTTTGAGTTTATGATCAGATCTATCTATTTTATCCATGAAAGTTATTTGAGTCTTCTTTGCTCTCTTATATGCATGATTGCTTATAGCCTCGTATTTCTTCTCCGATATTAGGGTTTTGTTTGGCCAACTTGATCTATTTATCTTGCAATGGGAAGAGGTGCTTTGTGATGGGTTTGATCTTACAGTGCTTGATCCCAGTGACAGAAGGGGAACCGACACGTATGTATCGTTGCTATTAAGGATAACAAGATGGGGTCTATTTCTACATAAATAGATCTTGTCTACATCATGTCTTCATTCTTATTGCATTTCTAAGTTTCTCCATGAACTTAATACACTAGATGCATGTTGGACAGTGGTCGATGTGTGGAGTAATAGTAGTAGATGCAGGCAGGAGTCGGTCTCCTAATCTTGTACGTGATGCCTATATAATGATCATTGCCTGGATATCGTCATGATGGGGGGGGGGGGGGGGGGGGGGGGGGGGGGGGGGGGGGGGGGGGGGGGGGGGGGGGGGGGGGGGGGGGGGGGGGGGGGGGGGGGGGGGGGGGGGGGGGGGGGGGGGGGGGGGGGGGGGGGGGGGGGGGGGGGGGGGGGGGGGGGGGGGGGGGGGGGGGGGGGGGGGGGGGGGGGGGGGGGGGGGGGGGGGGGGGGGGGGGGGGGGGGGGGGGGGGGGGGGGGGGGGGGGGGGGGGGGGGGGGGGGGGGGGGGGGGGGGGGGGGGGGGGGGGGGGGGGGGGGGGGGGGGGGGGGGGGGGGGGGGGGGGGGGGGGGGGGGGGGGGGGGGGGGGGGGGGGGGGGGGGGGGGGGGGGGGGGGGGGGGGGGGGGGGGGGGGGGGGGGGGGGGGGGGGGGGGGGGGGGGGGGGGGGGGGGGGGGGGGGGGGGGGGGGGGGGGGGGGGGGGGGGGGGGGGGGGGGGGGGGGGGGGGGGGGGGGGGGGGGGGGGGGGGGGGGGGGGGGGGGGGGGGGGGGGGGGGGGGGGGGGGGGGGGGGGGGGGGGGGGGGGGGGGGGGGGGGGGGGGGGGGGGGGGGGGGGGGGGGGGGGGGGGGGGGGGGGGGGGGGGGGGGGGGGGGGGGGGGGGGGGGGGGGGGGGAGGCTGGACCTGCTAGCTGTCCTCACGAGGCTGATCGTGCCAGTCCTGGCGGGGGTCGCGGTTGTCCCAGCATTCTCTGCCTCTGCCTCCCCAACGGCCGTAGCCTCTATCATTTCGCTAGGGGCGACGACCAAGGTGCCCGTCGCGGATGGCCCTGAGCTCTTGGCAGTCATTGGTGTTGTGGCTGTGCACGTTGTGGAAGACACAAAACGGGCGGCTACCCTTGGCAGTCATCTCAGGTTCGGCCGCGAGTACGGCTGGGCCCTTGCGCTTCACGTCCTTGGCCTTGGCTTTCTTGTCTTCTGGGTCAGCCTCCGGAAGCTCCAGGAGGGAGAGGCGACCTTCCTCGGCCCTTGCGCACTTGGTTGCCATGTTGAACACCTCCAGAGCTGAGCTGAGGTCCTCGTGTATGGGGAGCTCTTCCTTCATCTTGACATCCCGTACGCCATCAATGAACACCAAGATGATGGCCTCGTCCGACACCTTGGGAATCTTGAGGTGAACATTGGTGAAATGTTGGATGTATTTGTGCAAGGTCTCTCCTGGCTTCTGCTTGATGCGCTGCAGGTATCCTGCAGCCGGTGCGGTCGCGAGTGCCCTGGAAGTTGGCGATGAAGCGCTCTCACATCTCATCCCAGGAGGAGATCGATCCCACGGGGAGGTTCAGGAGCCACGAGCGCGCGCCATCCTTTAGGGCCATGGGAAACCAGTTCACCATGACCTTCTCATCACCGTTGGCCGCCTCGATGCTCAACTCGTAGAGCTAGAGAAACTCGGTAGGATCGGGGGTGCCGTCGTAGCGTGGAGGCAGGTCTGGCTTGAACTTCCCTGGCCAGACGACGCGGCGCAGCTCCGGGGTGAACGCGCGACAACCACCGGTGCTCACCGGGGCCCGCCGTGGAGGTGGAGCCCGATCTTGGCGCTCGCGCGCCACCGCCTCAGGCGGCACGCGGTCTTGACATGGCGGTGCTGGGAGCGCACGCGCTTCTCCTTGGGGTCGTTGCACCACCTGGCAGCTTTCCTCGTTGCGCCCTGGCGCCCTGCACGGTGGGTCACGCGGAGATGCCTCACACCTTGGCTCAGGGACGACGTCCTGCCTGGGATATAGAGGAGGCGCACTGTGGGCCACGTCGCCCGCAAGAGGCGGCGGGGGAGGTAGCGAGCGGGATGGTGCGGCGGCCTCTCCCGCGGCGCTGACGAGCTCGGCGATGCGGTCCAGCCAGTCCTTGTAGAGGTCACTGGTCGGGGGATAGCGCAGGAGCTCGCGTGCCATGAGCAACGTAGCCTGCGCGTTCGCTGTCCCGCGATGAGCATGAGAGGATGAAGCAGCCGCCGGAGTCAGCGACGGAGTGGCGGTGCATCCGTCACACCGCACAGAAGGCTGCAGCGACGAAGCCTGCTGCTCATGGGCCGCGGGGCCAGTGGCAGCGTTGGCCGCTGGCGATGGTGAATGACGGAGAGTGCCATCGCCTGCAGGCGCTATCTGGGCGACACGGGCGGCGAGGGTTGCCCGGCGCTTAGCACGAACTGGACGAGCGTCAACCATGGGAACGGTGGCGAATCGGCCGGAGGAAGAGAGGCTGCTACGCACCCCTACCTGGGGCACCAAATGTTGGATTCGGGGCTCCGCAGACCCAAGATAGATTCAAACTCTGGGGTGCGTGCGAAGAACTCAACCTCCCCAGTCTGCCAACTCGTCGATCTCATGGCCTAGCTGGATGAACTGGAAGTTAATGGGACACGACAGTTTACCCAGGTTCGGGCCACCTTGCGGTGTAAAACCCTTCTCCTGCTTTGTGGTGGATTAGCCTCGAGGTGGGCTGAGGATGAACTAGTATAGTGGAAGAACAACCTCAGGAGGTGTGTTCTTGTGTTCGAGTGAGCTGGTGAGGGTGTGGATGGACTGGATCCGGATCCGTCTCTATGGTGGTGGCTAGGCTATTTTTATAGTGGCCTTGGTCCTCTTCCCAAAATGAAGGCGTGAAGGGATCCCACAATGGCCAAATTCGAAGGGAGACAACTAGTACATCTTGTCCTGACGAAAGGTGGTCTTCGCCTACAAATCTTCTGGTCATGACGCTGTGATGGGCTCGGCGATGACCTCCGTCCTGCCGTCCTGCCGGTCTTGATCTTGTTGCATGGAAATGGAAACCTTTGGTTGATGCCTCGGGACTCCGCGCCTGCACTTGCCTCTTTAGCTCCAAAGAGGAAACATGCTATACTGCGCCCACTGGCGCCTGCCTGGCCTTGGTCATCATGGCTTGCATCATCCGTGCCTCATGAGGTGAGGGCTCGCAAGGAAATCTCCGCTCTTCAGGAGCCAGCCTAAGGAGGCAGCTCCTTCTGGAGGCCTTGACGTCATCCGCCTCGCCTAAGGAGGCTTGGCCCCTCGCAAGGGTCTTATGTTGTTGGTGCTGAAGATGGGCCGTACCAGGCTGTCAATGGAGCCACGCGGTGGGCCGCAGGCAGGCAAGTCTAGGTACCCCGGTTCCTAGAACGCCGACAGCACCCACCGGAGAGCACCTCAAGTATGTGATTCAAATGCACTTCCCCAGGGAAGAGGCAACCAACAATACTGCTGAATATGAGGGACTCCTTGCGGGGCTCAGGATAGTAGTAGAATTGGGGATCAAGAAATTGATTGTTCGCGGAGATTCACAGCTTGTTGTGAAGCAAGTGAATAAGGATTACCAGAGCCCATTGATGGAAGTCTATCTAGATGAAGTGGAGGAAATTGGAGGAACACTTTGATGGGTTACAAATAGAGCATGTTCCCAACGCTGAGAACAACATTTCTAACCACCTGTCAAAGTGTGCTGCCCAAAAGCTACTTGTGGAACCAGGGACTTTTGTACTCCATTTGAATCAACCATCAGTTACTCAGTCAACGCGAGCCAAAAAGAGGAGGAAGTTCAATACTGGTGGGTATTTTTCGGCAGAGCTTCCCAAAGCTACCAACGAGAATATTACCCGAAAAAATGATGCGGTTAACGGTGAGCCATAGTTCCGCACAGAACCTTAGGTTCTCGTTGCTAAGAATAGCGCTCCGGCAGCTGCAGAAATGCCTTTAGTCCTTGTCGTTGAGCCACAAGCTCCGGCATGGGCACAACACATAGTTCAGTTTCTCCAAAAAGGCGAACTTCCCGATGAGCAGGAACAAGCTGAGAAAGTAGCCTATCAGTCAAGTATGTACCAATTTGTGGACAACAATTTGTATAGAAAAAGACCAAACGAAGTGAAATTAAAGTGCATTTGCCAGAAAGATGGACTCAAGTTGTTGGTAGAAAACATGGAGGCATATGTGGCCCTCACATAGTATGAAGCAGCCTTGTCGGGAAAGCTTTCCGACAAGGTTTTTATGGGCCCACAGCCCTCCAGGATACAACTGAGCTAGTAACAAGATGTGAAGCATGCCAGTTCCATTCAAAGAGCATACACCAACCAACGCAAGTTCTCCAGACAACAAAGAAAGATAAGTTGAAAAACAACCAAAATTTTCCTTGTTACGTTTGGAATTTTTCCTTATTTCGGATTTATGCATGTATGAAAGACCTGCATGCAATGGAACCTTGTTGTGTCTCGTTCGCGCTCCTTTCCTTGCCTCGAGCCCGCTTGGTGGGATTGTTTGCAGCTATGTCAAGACCGGCAAGTTTCCTTTCCTGACGCCTGCACGCGAGGGAACACTGTCACGTCTCGTTCGTGCTCCTTTCTTTGCCTTGAGTCCGTTCAGTTGGATTGTTTGTAGCTACGTCAAGACCGGCAAGTTGCATTGCCGGACACCTGCACCGCGAGGGAACCTTATCGCGTTTCGTTGGTGGTTTTATCCTTGCCTCGAGTCTGCTCGGCGGGATTGTATGCAGCCGTGTCTAAACCGACAAATTATCTTGCCGGATACTTTACTTCCAGTAAGCTCCTAATGACCAATCCTTCAAAGCACTCACGGCAAGTATGCGTCCCGGCAAGCTCCCCAAGTGCATAGGGAATTGGATCCAAATCATACAAGGATAAATATGGACAAAGGAAATAGTACATATCTATTCGAGCACGACAAATATTACACATTTGTTAAAGAAAAGTGCTCGGTAATGTTTCTTCTAGCCCTTTCTTTCCAGGGATTAAATCAAGTGCAACCTAGGGCAAAAGCTTAGTGCTTGTTGCAACTCCACTACTTAACCATGCCTTAACCACTTAAGCTTTGTTAGTCTTGATACCGTGGGTGATATGATTACTGAGTCCCCGTGCCTCATAGAATACTACAAACATAGTTGCAGGTACCAATGAGTCTGATGCAGGTGATGCCACTGAGCTCAAGTGGGAGTTCGACGAAAACTGTGGCCGTTACTATGTTTCCTTTTTGGACGATCAGTAGTGGTGCCCAGTAGGGTCGACCGGGACTTACCTTGGGTGGTTGTCTTTTATTCGTTTGCTTTTGTCTGTAGCCGGACTCTGTGTTCATCTTGAATGATTGTATTACTTGATGATATTTGTGTGACATTGTGGTGATTGTAAGCCAAAGCTCGTATTCTATCTATTCAGTACATGAGATGCGCAAAGATACAACCACTCTTGCGACCATACCAATATGCGCTTATGCCCCAAGTCGTGCACCAACACGTGTGGGGTATAGTCGCATATTGGGCATTTCAAGTTAGTAATCAGAGCCATCCTGACTTAGGAGCCCCTGCTTGATCGAACCGCTGATGTTGTTGAGTCTAGAAGCAAACTATTTTGAGTCTTAGGAATATATATATCAGAGAGTAGGATTCTTTTTACTCCTTATCCCCATCGTCGCTCTGGTGAGGACTCCTGCCGTAGATGTTTTGACTTCCCTCTCCTCATTCTCACTAATATTTTTTAGGATCACGCGGGTATCTTCGGATCATTCCGATATTATTGTGACGAGAACATTGTTCTTGGTGCCTCCTGATATTTAGGGGTTGTGGCAGTGTCCAGGGGAGTTGAGCTCCGAGGTGTTGTCGTCACAGTTGTATCGTTGCAGTTCCGGTATACCTAAGCTCGCCAACATCGAAAATTTCTTCTATGCATGTTAGTGGTGAGATAACCTCAACGCCACCCAGTACTGGGGAGGGAGTTCGGGAGTATTGCCACAGCTAGTATAGCGGATGCTTTTCGGAGGTCTGAGGTACACGATTTCCGGAGGTTTCTTGGTTATGTGTCAATGGATGGATACAGTTGGGTCGTAGGGCTTGTTAGTTGTTTGAGATATTTGTGCCTCCCTGTATCCCCAACACCAGATTGCATAACCAAAAAGTTTCGGGAGTTAATAGGTGGGAATTCTAGTAGCTCTTAGTTATCTTTCCGACAGATATTTGGTATGAGATTGGGGAATCTTTACCATATATTTGTTCCAGTTGTTACCTTGTTGTTTTATTCTTCAACCTCCTTCAAAGTGGCTTCTCATTCAAATGGTCATATCCTATTGACTTTGGAATGCATTCGTTGAATCTCTCTGTTCGGATGCTTATTGCGAAGACTTCATTGCACCTGTCTAGCCTTTGATTCACCTTATCTATCATTTCAATAATGGTTATAACGGATGTCATCTTCTTCAGGATGGCTCCCCCTACGCGTCTAAACCCGGACCGCAACGATGGAGAGCAGTCGAACCCTCCACCTCCGCCACCTCCTCCGCCTCCGAAGGCATGGCAAGCTGTGATGGCGGCCACCAACGCCAATACACAGATGCTTCTTCAACTCTTACAAGAGCGCAACCAAGGCCAAGGCAACCAAGGAAATAAAGGTCAAGAGCAATTTAACGATCAGCCTCAGTTTGCCACACTAAATAAGTTTCTCGCAAATCAGCCAAAGACGTTCAGTGCTTGTGTTGAGGCCATGGACGCTGATGATTGGCTCGTGGACATTAACAAGCATTTTGAATGCAGCAATGTCAGGCATGAGGACTACGTCAAGTTCGCTTCTTTTCAGCTCAAGGACCAAGCAGCGGATTGGTATCAGGAGTACATAGACTCTAGAGGGGGTCGAGTGATTACCTGGACTGACTTCTGCTGGGACTTTTGAGCTCATTAGATTCCAACAAGTGTTGTCGAAAATATGCGTGAGCAATTCCACAATCTGAAGCAAGGAAGCATGTCTGTGTATCAATACAACGTCAAGTTTCAGAATCTTGCTCGCCACTACAAAAAAAGACACTTCCGTGATGATACGTGTTTGTCACAGTAGGTCACGGGGGGGGGGGGGGGGGGGGGGGGGGGGGGGGGGGGGGGGGGGGGGGGGGGGGGGGGGGGGGGGGGGGGGGGGGGGGGGGGGGGGGGGGGGGGGGGGGGGGGGGGGGGGGGGGGGGGGGGGGGGGGGGGGGGGGGGGGGGGGGGGGGGGGGGGGGGGGGGGGGGGGGGGGGGGGGGGGGGGGGGGGGGGGGGGGGGGGGGGGGGGGGGGGGGGGGGGGGGGGGGGGGGGGGGGGGGGGGGGGGGGGGGGGGGGGGGGGGGGGGGGGGGGGGGGGGGGGGGGGGGGGGGGGGGGGGGGGGGGGGGGGGGGCACGTGTTGGCTCACCGTTGGGACAGATGTCATCCATTCATTGGATAGGAGGCGCCTATGATACGTCGACACGTGGCACGGCCCAACAGAGGCCCATTCCGATGAAAAGGCCGGCCCGTTTGACTTGGTCAAAAGGTAACGGGCTGACCCACGGAAAGCCTGTTCCTATATAGTCCATTTACGGCCCGCTAACTCACGGCCCGTTACGGCCTATCGGAATTAAGCCCAGTAGCTTCATTTGGGCCGTCCAATATGATTCCAGCCCATTGTAACTTTCGGCCCATGTATGGCCCATGACGTCTTTCGGCCCATACGAGGCCATTTGTAACTCTTGGCCCATTAACAGCCTGTGGTGAATCTGGCCCGCAATGAACAGTGTACCCCTTTATACCCATTAACGGCCCATTATTCATTTGGGCCGTTTCCAACCCGTGTTATCTTTCGGCCTTCTCAGGGCCCATTTATTCTTGGGCTCATTTCCAGCATTCGGTTACTTACGGCCCGTTATTGGCCTTTTCTGCTTGTGGGCCAAATTCAGCCCGCGGTTACAATCGGCCCGTTTGCAGCCCGTTAATCCGTTGGGCTGTTTTCATAGCATCGTCCAATACGGCCGATTAATGACGGCCCGTTATTGTCGGCCCATGAATGGATGATTCAAAATCTAGCCCGTTTACGGCCCATAATGCGGTCTGTTATTGGCCCATGTTTGGCCAATCGATCATACGGCACGTAGAAGGCCTATTGATGCTATCGCCCGTAGAAGGCCATTTGTTTCTACGGCCCGTAGAAGGCCCATTATTTCTACGGCCCGTATGAGGCCCATGGTAACTACAGTAAATATGTAGCCCATGGTTATTGTGGCCTAGTTTTAAAAAATAGGTTATTGCGGCCACTAGCAAACTGCGGAAAAAGAACTGCACTGACTACAACCAAACAAATAAACAAGACAACAAGGAACTAAATAATCAAGCAACTTATGCTAGGCTATCACGACTATTACACATATTACATCCACTGGGCATCAAAGTTCGCTACCAGTGCAAATATAGGGAACAAAGCAGCATATCACATACACTGGTCGTTGCTACCTCTTGAGCACTGCGTTGGTTTTCCCTTGAAGAGGAAAGGGTGATGGGGGGGGGGGGGGGGGGGGGGGGGGGGGGGGGGGGGGGGGGGGGGGGGGGGGGGGGGGGGGGGGGGGGGGGGGGGGGGGGGGGGGGGGGGGGGGGGGGGGGGGGGGGGGGGGGGGGGGGGGGGGGGGGGGGGGGGGGGGGGGGGGGGGGGGGGGGGGGGGGGGGGGGGGGGGGGGGGGGGGGGGGGGGGGGGGGGGGGGGGGGGGGGGGGGGGGGGGGGGGGGGGGGGGGGGGGGGGGGGGGGGGGGGGGGGGGGGGGGGGGGGGGGGGGGGGGGGGGGGGGGGGGGGGGGGGGGGGGGGGGGGGGGGGGGGGGGGGGGGGGGGGGGGGGGGGGGGGGGGGGGGGGGGGGGGGGGGGGGGGGGGGGGGGGGGGGGGGGGGGGGGGGGGGGGGGGGGGGGGGGGGGGGGGGGGGGGGGGGGGGGGGGGGGGGGGGGGGGGGGGGGGGGGGGGGGGGGGGGGGGGGGGGGGGGGGGGGGGGGGGGGGGGGGGGGGGGGGGGGGGGGGGGGGGGGGGGGGGGGGGGGGGGGGGGGGGGGGGGGGGGGGGGGGGGGGGGGGGGGGGGGGGGGGGGGGGGGGGGGGGGGGGGGGGGGGGGGGGGGGGGGGGGGGGGGGGGGGGGGGGGGGGGGGGGGGGGGGGGGGGGGGGGGGGGGGGGGGGGGGGGGGGGGGGGGGGGGGGGGGGGGGGGGGGGGGGGGGGGGGGGGGGGGGGGGGGGGGGGGGGGGGGGGGGGGGGGGGGGGGGGGGGGGGGGGGGGGGGGGGGGGGGGGGGGGGGGGGGGGGGGGGGGGGGGGGGGGGGGGGGGGGGGGGGGGGGGGGGGGGGGGGGGGGGGGGGGGGGGGGGGGGGGGGGGGGGGGGGGGGGGGGGGGGGGGGGGGGGGGGGGGGGGGGGGGGGGGGGGGGGGGGGGGGGGGGGGGGGGGGGGGGGGGGGGGGGGGGGGGGGGGGGGGGGGGGGGGGGGGGGGGGGGGGGGGGGGGGGGGGGGGGGGGGGGGGGGGGGGGGGGGGGGGGGGGGGGGGGGGGGGGGGGGGGGGGGGGGGGGGGGGGGGGGGGGGGGGGGGGGGGGGGGGGGGGGGGGGGGGGGGGGGGGGGGGGGGGGGGGGGGGGGGGGGGGGGGGGGGGGGGGGGGGGGGGGGGGGGGGGGGGGGGGGGGGGGGGGGGGGGGGGGGGGGGGGGGGGGGGGGGGGGGGGGGGGGGGGGGGGGGGGGGGGGGGGGGGGGGGGGGGGGGGGGGGGGGGGGGGGGGGGGGGGGGGGGGGGGGGGGGGGGGGGGGGGGGGGGGGGGGGGGGGGGGGGGGGGGGGGGGGGGGGGGGGGGGGGGGGGGGGGGGGGGGGGGGGGGGGGGGGGGGGGGGGGGGGGGGGGGGGGGGGGGGGGGGGGGGGGGGGGGGGGGGGGGGGGGGGGGGGGGGGGGGGGGGGGGGGGGGGGGGGGGGGGGGGGGGGGGGGGGGGGGGGGGGGGGGGGGGGGGGGGGGGGGGGGGGGGGGGGGGGGGGGGGGGGGGGGGGGGGGGGGGGGGGGGGGGGGGGGGGGGGGGGGGGGGGGGGGGGGGGGGGGGGGGGGGGGGGGGGGGGGGGGGGGGGGGGGGGGGGGGGGGGGGGGGGGGGGGGGGGGGGGGGGGGGGGGGGGGGGGGGGGGGGGGGGGGGGGGGGGGGGGGGGGGGGGGGGGGGGGGGGGGGGGGGGGGGGGGGGGGGGGGGGGGGGGGGGGGGGGGGGGGGGGGGGGGGGGGGGGGGGGGGGGGGGGGGGGGGGGGGGGGGGGGGGGGGGGGGGGGGGGGGGGGGGGGGGGGGGGGGGGGGGGGGGGGGGGGGGGGGGGGGGGGGGGGGGGGGGGGGGGGGGGGGGGGGGGGGGGGGGGGGGGGGGGGGGGGGGGGGGGGGGGGGGGGGGGGGGGGGGGGGGGGGGGGGGGGGGGGGGGGGGGGGGGGGGGGGGGGGGGGGGGGGGGGGGGGGGGGGGGGGGGGGGGGGGGGGGGGGGGGGGGGGGGGGGGGGGGGGGGGGGGGGGGGGGGGGGGAATACATGAGCGCAAGCCATGGATATAGCACTATGGTGGAATAAGGTATAATGTTAGGGGTTATGTGGGAAGACAAAAAAGGAGAAAATCTCACATCGACGAGGCTAATCAACGGGCTATGGAGATGCCCATCAATTGATGTCAATGCAAGGAGTAGGGATTGCCATGCAACGGATGCACTAGAGCTATAAGTGTATGAAAGCTCAAACAAAAGAAACTAAGTGGGTGTGCATCCAACTTGCTTGCTCACGAAGACCTCGGGCATTTGAGGAAGCCCATCATTGGAATATACAAGCCAAGTTCTATAATGAAATTTCCCACTAGTACTTGAAAGTGACAAAATGAGAGACTCTCTATCATGAAGATCACGGTGCTACTTTGAAGCACAAGTGTGGTAAAAGGATAGTAACATTGTCCCTTCTCTCTTTTTCTCTCATTTTTTTTATTTGGGCCTTTTCTCTTCTTTTTTTTGGCCTCTTTTTTTTTTCTTTTTATTTAGTCCGGAGTCTCATCCCGACTTGTGGGGGAATCATAGTATCCATCATCCGGGGGGGGGGGGGGGGGGGGGGGGGGGGGGGGGGGGGGGGGGGGGGGGGGGGGGGGGGGGGGGGGGGGGGGGGGGGGGGGGGGGGGGGGGGGGGGGGGGGGGGGGGGGGGGGGGGGGGGGGGGGGGGGGGGGGGGGGGGGGGGGGGGGGGGGGGGGGGGGGGGGGGGGGGGGGGGGGGGGGGGGGGGGGGGGGGGGGGGGGGGGGGGGGGGGGGGGGGGGGGGGGGGGGGGGGGGGGGGGATGGAGCGTGTCATGATAAACGAAATGATGGAAAGTTGCATGGCAATATATCTTGGAATGGCTATGGAAATGCCATAATAGGTAGGTATGGTGGCTGTTTTGAGGAGGATGTAAGGAGGTTTATTTGTGATAGAGCATATCATATCACGGGATTTGGATGCACCGGCGAAGTTTGCACCAACTCTCAAGGTGAGAAAGGGCAATGCACGGTACCGAAGAGGCTAGAAAATTGCGGAAAGGTAAGTGTGCATATAATCCATGGACTCACATTAGTCATAAAGAACTCATATACTTATTGCAAAAATTTATTAGCCCTCGAAGCAAAGTACTACTACGCATGCTCCTAGGGGAAGGGTTGGTAGGAGTTAACCATCGCGCGATCCCGACTGCCACACAAAGGATGACAATCAATAAATACCTCATGCTCCGACTTCGTTACATAACGGTTCACCATACGTGCATGCTACGGGAATCACAAACTCCAACACAAGTATTTTTCAATTCCACAATTACTCAACTAGCACAACTATGATATTACCACCTTTATATCTCAAAACAATTATCAAGCATCAAATTTCTCATGATATTATAATTAAAGCAAATTGCCATGCTACTTCAAGACTCTTAAAATAATATAAGTGAAGCATGAGAGATCAAGGGGGGGGGGGGGGGGGGGGGGGGGGGGGGGGGGGGGGGGGGGGGGGGGGGGGGGGGGGGGGGGGGGGGGGGGGGGGGGGGGGGGGGGGGGGGGGGGGGGGGGGGGGGGGGGGGGGGGGGGGGGGGGGGGGGGGGGGGGGGGGGGGGTGAGGAGAATTTAGCACGGATTGCAACAAGGGAATACAATCTATCAAAGAGCAATTATCATAATTAAATTCCTTGAAATCCAAAATAGTGGGTTCATTGATATCTAAAGTTTTAACTTCTTCAATCCCACTTCTACCAAATTTTACATCAAGATCTAAAAACTCCGAATTTTTGGAACGCCTTCTAGGTAAAGGTGATTCATCTTCAGTCCCATCATTATCAAGATTCATATTGCAAAACAAATATTTAATAGGGAAGTAGACGAAAGAGGGGATGCCTTCCGGGGCATCCCCAAGCGTTGGATTTTTGGTGTCCTTAGATTATCTTGGGGTGCCATGGGCATCCCCAAGCTTAGGCTCTTGCCACTCCTTGTTCCTCAATCCATCAAATCTTTTACCCAAAACTTGAAAACTTCACAACACAAAACTTAGCAGAAAATCTCGTGAGCTCCGTTAGCGAAAGAAAACAAAACACCACTTCAAGGTACTGTAATGAACTCATTCTTTATTTATATTGGTGTTAAACCTACTGTATTCCAACTTCTCTATGGTTTATAAACTATTTTACTAGCCATAGATTCATCAAAATAAGCAAACAACACACGAAAAACAGAATCTGTCAAAAACAGAACAGTCTGTAGTAATCTGTAACTAACGCAAACTTCTGGAACTCCAAAAATTCAGAAAAAATAGGAAGACCTAGATAATTTGTTTATTGATCATCAGCAATTGTAATCAATATTTTATCACGTTCTGGTGATTTTTAACAATTGTTTTCGTGAACAGAAAGTTTCTGGAATTTTCAGCAAGATCAAATAACTATCATCCAAGAAGATCCTATAGGTTAAACTTGGCACAAACACTAATTAAAACATAAAAACACATCTAACCAGAGGCTATATCAAATATTTATTCCTAAACAGAAGCAAAAATCAAAAAACTAAAATAAAATTGGGTTGCCTCCCAATAAGCGCTATCGTTTAACGCCCCTAGCTAGGCATAAAAGCAAAGATAGATCTAGGTATTGCCATCTTTGGTAGGCAATCCATAAGTAGCTCTCATAATAGATTCATAAGGTAATTTTATTTTATTTCTAGGGAAGTGTTCCATGCCTTTACTTAATGGAAATTGGAATATAATATTCCCTTCCTTCATATCAATAATTGCACCAATCGGGGGGGGGGGGGGGGGGGGGGGGGGGGGGGGGGGGGGGGGGGGGGGGGGGGGGGGGGGGGGGGGGGGGGGGGGGGGGGGGGGGGGGGGGGGGGGGGGGGGGGGGGGGGGGGGGGGGGGGGGGGGGGGGGGGGGGGGGGGGGGGGGGGGGGGGGGGGGGGGGGGGGGGGGGGGGGGGGGGGGGGGGGGGGGGGGGGGGGGGGGGGGGGGGGGGGGGGGGGGGGGGGGGGGGGGGGGGGGGGGGGGGGGGGGGGGGGGGGGGGGGGGGGGGGGGGGGGGGGGGGGGGGGGGGGGGGGGGGGGGGGGGGGGGGGGGGGGGGGGGGGGGGGGGGGGGGGGGGGGGGGGGGGGGGGGGGGGGGGGGGGGGGGGGGGGGGGGGGGGGGGGGGGGGGGGGGGGGGGGGGGGGGGGGGGGGGGGGGGGGGGGGGGGGGGGGGGGGGGGGGGGGGGGGGGGGGGGGGGGGGGGGGGGGGGGGGGGGGGGGGGGGGGGGGGGGGGGGGGGGGGGGGGGGGGGGGGGGGGGGGGGGGGGGGGGGGGGGGGGGGGGGGGGGGGGGGGGGGGGGGGGGGGGGGGGGGGGGGGGGGGGGGGGGGGGGGGGGGGGGGGGGGGGGGGGGGGGGGGGGGGGGGGGGGGGGGGGGGGGGGGGGGGGGGGGGGGGGGGGGGGGGGGGGGGGGGGGGGGGGGGGGGGGGGGGGGGGGGGGGGGGGGGGGGGGGGGGGGGGGGGGGGGGGGGGGGGGGGGGGGGGGGGGGGGGGGGGGGGGGGGGGCTTAGCACGCATCCTAGCGGTTCTTTCTTTGCACTCATCAATGGAAATTCTCACGGCTTTGAGAGACTCATTGATATCATGCTTGGGTGGAATAGATCTAAGTTTCAAAGAATCAACATCAAGAGAAATTCTATCAACGTTCCTAGCCAATTCATCAACTTTAAGCAATTTTTCTTCAAGCAAAGCATTGAAATTCTTTTGCGAATTCATAAACTCCTTAACACTATTCTCAAATTCAGAGGGCATCTTATTAAAATTTCCATAAGAATTGTTGTAGGAATTACCATAATTATTAGAGGAATTACTAGGGCACGGCCTAGGATTAAAGTTTCCTCTATACGCGTTGTTACCAAAATTATTCCTACTAACAAAATTAACATCCATAGATTCATTATTATTCTCAATCAAAGTAGACAAAGGCATATCATTAGGATCAGAAGAAACACTTTTAGTAGCAAATAATTTCATAAGTTCATCCATCTTTCCACTCAAAACATTAATTTCTTCTATCGCATGCACTTTTTTATTAGTAGATCTTTCGGTGTGCCATTGAGAATAATTAACCATAATATTATCTAGGAGTTTAGTAGCTTCTCCTAAAGTGATTTCCATAAAAGTGCCTCCCGCGGCCGAATCTAAAAGATTTCTAGAAGCAAAATTCAATCCGGCATAATTTTTTTGTATAATCATCCACAAATTTTTATGAAAGTCTTCAAAACATGGGAGTTTCGAAGACAGACAATAGAAATGAACCTATTGATATGCAGCGGAAGGTAGACTACACTAGGCAAGCCATAGTCAAGTAAGCAATAAAGTGAAAGCACGAAGACTATTAGCAGCTAGGTAGTATGGATCAGGATGGAAGATAATATGAAGCCAAACAATAATAGTCTTCACACAGTGAAGTCAATTAGATCATGCAAGCAGGTAATGACTTCATGAAGATAAACTGTAAGTAAAGAGAGGGAAGTGATAGAACCAGTTGCTTGGAGAGGACAAGGTTTTGTTGGACCAGTTCCAGTTGCTGTGACAACTGTACGTCTGGTTAGGGAGGCTGAGATTCAACTCAGAAGACTGCGTCTTCACCTTATTCCCCTTGAGCTAAGAACACTTAGTCCTCACCCAATCACTCAGGTAAGTCTTCAAGGTAGACTTCCAAACCTTCACAGACTTCGTTCACCGGCAATCCACAATGACACTTGGATGCTCAGAACGTGACGCCTAACCGGCTGGAGGATTCACAGTCCTCAAGTGTAATAAGTCTTCAGATCACGCGGACAGAAAGACTTCAGTGATGCCTAACACTCTTTGGCTCTGGGTGTTTTGGGCTTTGTCCTCGCAAGGATCTTTCTCTCAAATGCTTCGGAGGTGGGTTGCTCTCAAATGACAAAAGCCGTGCACTAACTCTGAGCAGCCACCAATTTATGGTGTAGAGGGTGGGTTATTTATAGCCAGGAGGCAACCCGACCTGATTTGTCTGAAATGACCCTGGGTCACTAAGGAACTAACATGTGTCCAACGGTCAGATTTCAAACACACGCGGCAGCTTGACTTGGGCTACAAGTAAAGCTGACTCATCCAGCTCTGGATAAGATTTGCTCTCATTGTCTTCACTCGAAGACATAGGATTTGGTTGAGCATCACTTCAGTCACTCTGACTTTGTTCACTTGGACCCCACTTAACAGTGCGGTGGTTCCTATAACTCAACAAAGAAGAAAAGGAAACTACGAAACAACTATGTCTTCGTACTCCATAGTCTTCACGCGAATGTCTTCTCGAGTCATAATCTTCGTTGTGAATATCTTCACATACCACCATTGTCTTCAATGTCTTCACACATTTTTAGGGGTCATCTCCGGTAGGTAAACCGAATCAATGAGGGACTACTACCTGTGTTATCCTGCAATTCTCACAAACACATTAGTCCCTCAACCAAGTTTGTCGTCAATACTCCAAAACCAACTAGGGGTGGCACTAGATGCACTTACAATTTCCCTTACAAGGAATCAAGACTCGGACTTGTATCCGGCTTGTATTAGAAGATAGACTAGTCCTAATCCTACTAGGACTCCACATGTAACCCGCCCCTCCAACTTATATAAGGAGGGGCAGGGCACCCCAAGAAGGGGCGAAAATAATCTTGAGGGCTAGATACAACTAGAGGAGAGTCGGCTTATACAGCAACTCCCTCATGAGCATATTGAATAAGACCTAGCCACAAACAATATGTAAGGTTATTACCGGATGATGTTTCCCGGGGCCCGAAGCTGTCTAAATCTTGTCTCGTGTGCTAATCCACTTCAACGATCTACACACATCTCTCATCCCGATCAACCCCTCTCGAGCTACTACCTAATTGTGTTGGCCTCACGACAAGTCCTCACACTAGGACATATGCCATGACAAATCCACGACACCACCCGTAAAACGTGCAAGTGTAGCTTCATTATCCTCAACAATACAACATCTAATCACGCCAGTTTGTAATTCCTGATAATATTCCTATACATAATTGTTTCCTTGTCTTAAGCACTGCGATTTTTGAAGTAATTCACGTTGATAATATGGTGTAACCCAACGAGTATGCATAGCAATTTTCAAAGCAGCCCAAGTAGTTGGGATATAATCTACAATGTTCAGACCACCACACACAAGCAAAACTAGTGAATGCACAAACAGCAACAACACGTCTCTCATCGGGATATTGTAAACATGTAAAACATTGTTCAGTTTCTAACACTGAAGTAAGATCTATATCAAGAACATATCTACCCTCACATGGTGGAATATTCAATTTTAGTTTAGGAAGATGATCATGATCTCGTACCCGAGGTGGGGGTGCAGCCCTACCGGTGCGATTATTTGCATGTGGACGACCTGGTGGTGGTGCTGGTGGTTGCACGTAGTTCTGATTTGTTGTTGTTATGCAGAGGTGCGACACGTGCAACCAGTGGTGGTTCTGGAAGGCGCGCGAGCAGTTCATTAAACTTGTTATCGAGCTTTGTTTTGAACGTCTTCTCAACGCCATCTATCTTATCCATGGCCTCTTCAAATCCGTTTAGCACATCTTACACATGTCCACTCATCATTTGCTAAAATTTATCATGTAGTTCTTTGTTCGTCATGTTCTCCTAGTCAGTCTCGTCGGCTGATGATCATGTCATGGTTAGCAGCAATAGAAACACGTAAGAATATGATCCTACATACTACTAATAGGATGTGGTGGAAAGCCACAAATCCGTCAAGCGAATCCCAAATTCTTACTATTTCTTACCAAGCAGCAAGCGGTGATCGGCAACCATTGTAGTCAGAAACTCCTCAAAGCTTGGACAGACCGATTGCCAGGTGGTGTCAAACGCACGACGTAGATATATGTGGAGCTGGGAAGGCTTAAAATATGGTAGCAAAAATGGTCAACAATAATCAATTCAGAGATGCAAACTTGAATAAATGCTCAAGGACGGTACTATGCTGGTCCTAGGCTAGACCGTGCTAGAGACGCGAGCCTAGAACACTAACAAAATCATGGCGCTGCACGTAAACAAGGGAGGAGCACACTCTGAATCTCTTTTTCTCTCTCTTTTTTCACTTCTTCGGGGGGGGGGCCCCCCCCCCTTTTTTGCCCCGCAACAATTTTTTTTCAAAAAAGTCTACAAATGGTCTAAAAACTGCCTAGCCAGAATTTTTCAGACTTAATTTTTTCTAAGTTTGGAACTATTTTTCTTCTATGGGTAGCACGGAAGTAGGGGAGTTCGACTCTGTCATGACATGTAGTATGGCGTGATTTGGAAATCAACAATAGAGAAGCAAATATTGAACTCGAACTAGGATTGGTGGCGGAAATGAATCTGGTGGAACTCGGACTGGTGGCGAATGTATGTAGGTGCGGTGAAACACAGACTGGTGGTGAATCTGTGATGGAGCTGGACTTGGATTGGCGTGATGGCAGCGGATATGTGGTGGTCTATATGGACTCGGATTGGTAGCGGATATGTGGTGATGCTATATGGCAGCGACGATGAAGATGGTGCGGCGGTGGGGTGAAAACCTATGACCAGAACTCAAAACTCTAAGGGAACTAGACGCTAAGACCAGCAACTTGACACGACGATGCAACCGCAAATTCAACAAAGCAAAACACTGAACAAAAAATTGCAAAAGGCTCAGATTGGTTCGGATATGATGATCTAACTCTAATTTTCTTATGGCTTTTGTGTGTGGACTGTAGGTATGAAGAACAAATGCGATCTAAACTATGAAAACTTGTAAAATCTCACCGAGCAACCTGAAAATCTGATACCACTTGATAGAGGCAAAGGTGCCCCGTATTTCGATGAGATGGTGGATATCGTTTTCAGTGGAGTAGACTTTGACGATCCGACTACGAACGTGCGAGGACGTCGCGCCTTAGCAATCGCTAAACCAACTCCAAGAGATCATTGACCACGCAGGAGCACAATCAACCTGACCACGAGGGTCTGTTTCATTCACGCAAACAAAGAACAAGAAAGAAACTGAAATTGCAATATGGATATTGCGAATATAAGAGGAAAGCTTTATTAATGAAGGTGGGGTTCTGTGACGTCTTTGTCTGGTCGTAGAACACGAACGAAGTACGTGAAGTTGCAGCTATAACAAACTTTTAATCTAAACAAAACCCAAAGTCTAAACGGTGCCTTAAGGACTGTATTTGTAGGGGGGAAGAGAGGGGATGTCGCGGGAAACCACGGCCACCTATAGGACCAGGAGGCCCCTTGCTGGTTCGGCAGGGGGACGCCGCGTTGCACAAAGAGCAGACGAGCGTGGGGCAGCACGACAGAGATCACGCGGGCAGTTTTACCCAGGTTCGGGCCGCCGCAAGGCATAAAACCCTACTCCTGGTTTGGTGGATTGATGGTGGAAAGGTGGTGGTGGAGCGTAGTGCACTTGCCCGGCAGGGGTTGCCTCAGGGCGGCAGCGACTACGCGCGTACGGGGGTGTGAGTTATCCAACCTTCTAACCCTTTCTACGGTTGCCACGGGCCTCCTTTTATAGATCAAGGGGTTACCACAATGGCAAAAGTAGTCATTATGCACTGATATGATAGCAACAGTGCTATCATACCTAACTCTGCGGGCTGATAGGGGCGCATTAAATGCACCGCTCAATGTCACATCACTGGTTGCCCGACAAGGCTTGCCGGGCTATCTTGCCAGCTCTGCGCCTGTTCGCTTGACACATCGTAGGACGGGTGTCACCTATGGGTTTTTCCTATAGGGGAGGCTGCCATGTGGCGAATGGCTGCCACTTAGTCAGTCTGCAGCTTGACACCACACCGATCGACGACGTGGGTCATGGTGGAGTCGTTGGTGAGGTGGTTCTGCCTCCGTGAGTCCCGGCACTGCTGGGATGCCTTGGCTGTCTTCTTCTGTGGGTGACCTCACCCCTTGTCGGGCTCGCCTGCCCGGCAAAGGAGGCCTTTCTCTTGACGATATCTTGCTTCTCTGGCTCAGTCTTGGTCCCTCTGATCTGCTTGTTAGTCCTTCGAATCTATTGATCCCTTGTACTCCGACTCGGGCTGGTGCTTCAATCTTGATCCCGTGCTTGTGCACAGTCAGGGCAACAGACCCAGGGTTTGTTGCACCGACAGAAGCCCCCGGGCCTGCCCCGAACGCGCTGCCGAGCATCGTCAGGGTAGGGCCTAATAAGTGCATAGGCGGGGTTGCTGAAGAGGCTGGTCTCTTGAGGTCTTCTTTGCTTCTTCATTAGTCTTGATCCGGGTCAGTTTCTGGTTTCTCCACGCGTCGTGTAAAGCCAATAGTGGTGGGGCCGCTCCAGTAATCGCCCGTGAATGACTTTAACGCACGGGGTAGAAACTACCAATTCACTCTTCCCACCACGCCCCTATCCTTAGCCACGTGTGCTGCATGCATCACGCGGGGTAGGTAACGGAGGCGCGTGGCATGGGAGAGCATTAAGGCAAGGGCCCGGTCATCTTGAATTGGCGGAGGGGGACGGTGGCCGCCCGTTGAGGGAGCGGCTCTCCTCCCCGGCCCGCCTATAAAAGGAGGGGTGAAGGAGGAGGACGGAGTCACCCATCCTTGCATTCTTCCTGCTCTGCCTTCTGCTTCTGCTGGTTATGTTAGGAAAAAGAGCCTGGGGCCGTGCCCCAGGCTCCATCTTGAAGCTTCTCCTGGGTTTGAAAGGGGGATTCAGGCGGCGCGGCGACAACGCTGGGGGTGGCAACTCCGGTGTGTTCACCGCTGGGCTGCTCGACGCCCCGACTTCAGTGGGAGGGGACGCGAACGACACCACATCGAGGCTCGAGGTGGGCCTGGCGCGTGGTAGTCGGTCGCTCCCCATTCTTATTCCCTTCGCGACGCTGGAGAGGAGTCAAGGAAGAGATTTGTCGCTAGCAAAGGTGAATCCGACTCCTCCCAGTCGTCGTCTTCTTGTCGTGCAGGAGGGCTTCTTGCTCTCATATACGTCCCCGGGGCGTGCAGCGACTTATGACGCCAGGGCTCCTAGGGACGACCACGCTCTCTGTGGGAAGACCCAGAGAGCATGGTGTCTGGCGTGATGGCCGTGCCGAGGTATTCGGGTGGTAGTGATGCGGACGGCAGCGACAACCCACGACGCGTCAAGAATGGGGACGGACATTCTGACGAGTCGTGTTTGCCGGTGACTCCGTGCCTCCCATCTGGTCCTCCGGCAGCATCACCATCCACGCCTGCCCTCCGGTTTCTTTCTCCTTGCTGGGGAGCGGCGCCGTCCTGATCCTGGGGAGGCGTCGAGTCCCAGCAATGCCCGCCTTCGGCCTCTTCGACCTCTTCCTGTAGGAGATGGACAGGGGCAAATGCATTACGGGGCACTTATCTTTTCAATCTTAAACCTGTAGGCACTTGCCAACTTTTAATTCAAATAATGTAATCTCTCGAGTCCGTATTTGTGTTCTGTAATGCTTGTACTTGTATCAGCATATTAATGAAAAAGATGAACCTTGCCGGGAACTCATGCATGTGTATGTCCATGCAGAGGTGAGATGCCTCTTTAATGTAAATAAACGAGTTTTCCTGGCAAGCTATCCTGCCGGCACCCTTTTTGTCTGCCGGAGAATCACATCTGCCAGGGAATAGACAAAGGGACCAGCCCCCCGCCAACTTCTTTTTACCAAAGGCCACTACAACCATCCTGTTCGAAGCAACGTTCGAGCCAGGGATGGGAGCACCTAAGTCTCAAAAGAGTGGCGAGGTTTTCTTATGCACAAGTTATAGCTTACAGAACACTAACGGACAGGAGGTAGAACTTATCTGTTTGGCTTGCCGGGGATCGCAGTGCCGGGCAATCTTCTCAACTCCTTGTCGAAGCCAAGTTCACGGCAGGAACCTGCAGCTTCATGCAGATGAGAATGAATGCTGGATGCAATTCTATCTATATGCATATGCAAATGCTCATGAAATGCTTATGAAGTTATCTTGGAATGCTCATGCATGCATGCAATCTTGGTTTGGGCCCCCCCACAACGCTTTTTTATTTTCTCTTGCACAGGGTCATCGCCTCAGCTTTGTACAAGGGGTTACATGCAGCTGAAGCAAGGCATGTACAAATGGGTGGCTGCCGGGCAGGGCCCGGCAGCCGCGCCTTGCGGGTAGAACTTGCGGAGATGCTCAATATTCCATGAGTTTTGCAACTGGGTGCCATCTCCAGTCTCCAGACGGACTGCGCCAGGTCTAATCACTCATACTACCCGGTAAGGGCCTTCCCACTTCGGTGACAGCTTGTTTGTACCCTTGGCGTACTGAACGCGCCTAAGGACAAGGTCACCTTCCTCAAAACACCGGGCATGCACCCTGCGGCTATGATAGCGATGCAGGGCTTGCTGATAGCATGCAGCATGTGTAGCAGCCCGGAGACGGTTCTCCTCGAGTAGCACAGCGTCGTCACGCCGGTGCTGATCTTGCGCTACTTCATCGTAGGCAAGCACTCGAGGCGACCCGTAAATGAGTTCCGTGGGGATAACTGCTTCTGCCCCGTAGACCAAGGAGAAGGGAGTCTGCCCGGTAGCTCGGTTTGGTGTCGTTCTGAGGGACCAGAGAACTATCGGCAGCTCCTCGATCCACCGCCTACCGTGCTTCTACAGCGTATCAAAAGTTCTTGTCTTGAGTCCACGCAGCACTTCCGTGTTCATCCTCTCACCTTGTCCATTGCTCCGGGGGTGTGCCACAGAGGCAAATGAGATCTTGCATCTGAGGGCATGAACATATTGCATGAAGGCACGGCTCCTGAACTGGGTGCCGTTGTCGGTAATGATCCTTGCCGGAAATCCAAAACGACACACCAGATCTTTCAAGAACTTGATAGCTGACTAAGCAGTCACCTTTCTCACGGCAGTCACTTCCGGCCACTTTGTAAACTTGTCGATAGCAACGAACAAGAATTCAAAGCCCCCGAGGGAAGGGGCCAAGGATATCGAGCCCCTAGACCGAAAATGGCCATGATAGAGGGATTGTTTGAAGAGCTTGGGCAGGCAGGTGGGTTTTCTTGGAATGGAACTGGCAGGCTTCACATTTTGTGACTAGCTCGACCGCATCTTGGAGGGTTGTGGGCTAATAGAATCCTTGCCGGAATGCTTTCCCAACTAATGCCCTTGAACCAATGTGGGAGCCGCACATGCCTTTGTGTATCTCAGCAAGCAGTCCCTTTCCTTCTTCCCGGCAGACACACTTCAATTTCACACCGTTGGGCCTCCTTCTATACAGAGTGTCATCGATAAACTGATACATACTGGCCCTCCGGGCTACTTTTTCAGCTTCATCTTGGTTGCCGGGAAGCTCTTCGGTTTGGAGGAAGTGGACAATGTGCCTTGCCCAAGTTGGAGCCCGGGGCTCAGCAACGAGGACTAGCGGCACCTCCTCTGCTGCTGGAGCACAAGCCTCGTTCGTGGGGTCCATGGGCCCGGCTGGAGGGGGTGGTCCGGCAGGCTGCGAGGAGTTGTTTCCGGTAGGGTCTCTGCCAGGAGCGGACGGCTCTACCGGGAGAGGCTTACCGGTGTCCAACTTTCTCCTTTTCCGGGCCATTGTTACTGGGTATACGGAGGGCTGGGTGAGATGGAGAACAAAAGTCCCTGGTTCCACAAGAAGCTTCTGCGCAGCACACTTTGACAGATGATCAGCTATGTTGTTTTCCGCACGGGGTACGTGCTCTATTTGCAATCCGTCAAAGTGCTCCTCCAATCTCCTCACTTCCTCGACGTATGCCTCCATCAGTGGAATTTGGTAATCCTTGTTAACTTGTCTCACCACAAGCTGTGAATCTCCTCGAATGATCAGTCTCTTGATTCTCAATTCAGCTGCAATCCTGAGCCCGGCAAGGAGCCCTTCATACTCTGATGTATTGTTGGTTGCTTCTTCCCGGGCAAAATGGATTTGGATGACGAACTTCAAGTGCTCCCCGGGGGGGCAACAAGAAGCATGCCAGCTCCTGCACCTTGTAGGGAAAAAGCACCATCAAAATACATAATCCATTCTTGGGGCGATTCCTTGCCGGGGGTAACTGTCTCTGTCACTTCCTCATCAGGGGTTGGCGTCCATTCTGCAATAAACTCTGTCAATGCCCTGCTCTGAATTGTTGACGTGCTTTCAAACTTCAAACCAAAGATGGATAACTCCAAAGCCCACTCCACTATTCTGCCGATAGCCTCAGGGTTTTGGAGTATCCTTTGCAACGGGAAACGAGTGACAACTGTGATCTCGTGGGCTTGGAAGTAGTGCCGCTGTTTCCTTGAGGCCATGATGAGGCCAAAAATAAACTTTTGCATGCCAGAGTACCTCGATCTAGCCCCCTCTAACAGGGAGCTAACGAAGTACACTGGGCGCCGCACCACTTTCTTCCTTGCCGCGTCCTTGGGGTTGCCCTCGCTGCCGTGCTTACTGCTGTCCTGATCCTTCTCTGACTCTGCCGGCCTCTGCTCACTCTCTGACTCTGCCGGTCTCTGCTGGCTCTCTGCCCCATCTACTTCTCGCTGTGCTACCAAGGGTGCACTGACCACTTGGTTGGTTGCCGCTAAGTACAGCAGCAACGGCTCCTGGGGTTTGGGAGCAACCAAGGTAGGCACAGAGGACAAATAGCCCTTCAACTCTTGCAAAGCTGCATCTGCATCCGGGGTCCACTTCATAGGCCCTGCTTTCTTCAAAATTTTGAAGAACGGCAGGGCGAGCTCGACAGAATTGGATATGAATCTGCTTAGCGCGGCAACGCATCCTGTTAGATGCCTCACATCCTTAACTATCCTTGGCGCTTGGATCTGCTCGATAGCCTTGATCTTGTCGGGGTTGGCTTCGATCCCACGATGGGACACAAAGAACCCAAGCAACTTGCCGGAGGGAACACCAAATACACACTTCTCCGGGTTGAGCTTCAAATTGATCTTGCGCAGATTAGCAAATGTCTCCTCCAAATCCCGAATAAGGGTGGCTCTATCCTTGGTCTTTACCACAATGTCATCCATATAGGCTTCTATGTTTCTGTGTAGCTATGGCTCAAAACCAATCTGGACTGCCCTTGCAAAAGTGGACCTGGCACTCTCTAATCCGAATGGCATGCGGACAAAGCAGTACGTACCACATGGAGTGATGAACGACGTCTTATATTCATCTTCCTTGGACATGAAGATTTGGTGATACCCATAATATGCATCCAGAAAGGAGAGCAAATCATAACCTGAAGTGGAATCCATAATCTGATCAATACGCGGCAAGGGAAACGGGTCCTTCGGGAAAGCCTTGTTGAGATCTGTGAAATATATGCAAAGCCTCCACTTCCCGTTAGCCTTCCGGACTACCACTGGATTTGCCAACCATGTTGGATGCAGCACTCCTTTGACCAAACCAGCTGCCTCAAGTTTCTTGATCTCTTCTGCAATGAACTGCTGCCTCTCCAAGGCCTGCTTCCGGACTTTCTGCTTGACAGGTCGGGCATGTGGGCAGACAGCAAGGTGGTGCTTGATTACCTCCCTGGGAACGCCGGGGATATCCGATGGTTGCCAGGCAAACACATTGATATTCGCCCGCAGGAAGGCAACGAGCGCGCTTTCCTATTTGTCATCGAGGGTGGCGCTGATAGTGAAAGTACCATCAATGCCAGCCAGCCCTGCCGGGACCTTCTTCACTTGGGGTGCAGCGACCTTGGATCTCTTGCTGTTGGAACACTCCGGCACGTCGTCAACGGGTGCCGTGCACTCGGTGGGGGCACACTTCCCGGACTCTTTGCCGGAGGTCCTACAATCCCTCTTCTTTCCTTTACTTTCCTTGGCGGGAACTGCTGCTACCGCTGCCTCTGCCGCGACCGCGTCCCGGTACATCTTGTCTACACAAATGCTAGCATCCTTCTCATCTGATGGGACGGTGATGACTCCCAGTGGCCCAGGCATCTTCAAGGTGTTGTAGGCATAGTGGGATGCTGCCATGAACTTAGCCAGAGCCGGGCGTCCAAGAATCCCATTGTATGGCAGGGGGAGATCAACCACATCAAACACAATCCTCTCTATCCGGTAGTTCAGTTCTCCCCCAAACGTTACCAGCAACGTGATCTTTCCCTTAGGATGGCTCCTGCCGGGATTAACTCCTTGACACGTGACGGTAACCTCTAGTTCTTCCTCTGCTATCTGAAGCTTACTGATAACTGCTGTGGAAATCAGATCAACCCGGCCCTGCCGTCCACCAACATCTTTGTGAGCTTGAGGTTGCGAATTGTTGGGGAGACCAACAACGGCAAGCATCCTACCGCAGTGGTATGGATAGGATGATCCTCCTCATCAAAGATGATGGGCGTACGGGACCATTTGAGCGGCTTCCGGGCCTCCGGCGCTGGCTCCACGACATTGACTTCTCGCGCCCACCGCTTGAGCTGACGGTGAGAGGCGTGCAGAGATGCACCCCCGTCAATGCACAGGGCGTCAGTGGCCTTCTGAAACTCCTACTCACTGGTTTCCTCTCCATCCCCTCCATCACTCTCATCATCATAGGCTTCCTTCTCTCGACCTCTGGCGGGCTTTCCTTGGTTCCGAAGGGGTTTGCCGGGGCGGTTTACTTCACCACCTCGGCCCTTACCGCCAACAACATTCTGACCCTTTTCCTGATCACGCTTTCATACTCTGCTCACTATCTCTTGACAAGATGCTCAACCTGATAACATTGTTGAAGGTCGTGGTCCTCGGTCTGATGAATCTTGCAATAAGGCCCATCACCTTTCCCGGCTTTCTCGGCAGCGGCGGCTTCTCGGCAGTCAGTGCACACGGCAGCTTCCTTGCCGGGGGCCTTAGCCTTGGCCTTCTTGCTGGTACTAGGCATACCCGATCCTTCAACAGTCATTACTGCCTTATCCCTCCGCTTCTTACTGCATTTCTTGCCCTTCTTCTGACTGGTTGATTCATCATCATCCTCTGAATCAACATTGGTGGAATCTTCCTCTCCAGACAACTTCCTTCCCTCCTCAATCCGAGCACACTTATGCACCAATGTGTAATGCTCCTTCACAGTCTTGGGCAACCGCACGTTCATCTTGGAATGGATCCGACGGTTGCGCACATTGGACTGGAAGGCAGCTATTATGGCTGCCGGATGGATATTCGGGATATTTCTATGACCTTTGTTTAATTTCTGTAAATACTTACGGAGGGTTTCTCCTTCCTTCTGTTGGAGCAGCTGCAAGTTGCTGGGTCTGTCGGGTTCTTGATGACCGCCAGTGAAGGCGCCAATGAACTCGTGGCACAGGTCAGCCCATGACGAAATGGAGTTCTCCGGTAGGTGCATCAGCCAAGACCTCACATTGGACTTGAGGGCCAAAGGGAAGTAGTTGGCAAACACCTTCTCATCTCTTCCCCCGGCAGCCTGAACAGCGATGGTGTAGAGGGGGGGGGGGGGGGGGGGGGGGGGGGGGGGGGGGGGGGGGGGGGGGGGGGGGGGGGGGGGGGGGGGGGGGGGGGGGGGGGGGGGGGGGGGGGGGGGGGGGGGGGGGGGGGGGGGGGGGGGGGGGGGGGGGGGGGGGGGGGGGGGGGGGGGGGGGGGGGGGGGGGGGGGGGGGGGGGGGGGGGGGGGGGGGGGGGGGGGGGGGGGGGGGGGGGGGGGGGGGGGGGGGGGGGGGGGGGGGGGGGGGGGGGGGGGGGGGGGGGGGGGGGGGGGGGGGGGGGGGGGGGGGGGGGGGGGGGGGGGGGGGGGGGGGGGGGGGGGGGGGGGGGGGGGGGGGGGGGGGGGGGGGGGGGGGGGGGGGGGGGGGGGGGGGGGGGGGGGGGGGGGGGGGGGGGGGGGGGGGGGGGGGGGGGGGGGGGGGGGGGGGGGGGGGGGGGGGGGGGGGGGGGGGGGGGGGGGGGGGGGGGGGGGGGGGGGGGGGGGGGGGGGGGGGGGGGGGGGGGGGGGGGGGGGGGGGGGGGGGGGGGGGGGGGGGGGGGGGGGGGGGGGGGGGGGGGGGGGGGGGGGGGGGGGGGGGGGGGGGGGGGGGGGGGGGGGGGGGGGGGGGGGGGGGGGGGGGGGGGGGGGGGGGGGGGGGGGGGGGGGGGGGGGGGGGGGGGGGGGGGGGGGGGGGGGGGGGGGGGGGGGGGGGGGGGGGGGGGGGGGGGGGGGGGGGGGGGGGGGGGGGGGGGGGGGGGGGGGGGGGGGGGGGGGGGGGGGGGGGGGGGGGGGGGGGGGGGGGGGGGGGGGGGGGGGGGGGGGGGGGGGGGGGGGGGGGGGGGGGGGGGGGGGGGGGGGGGGGGGGGGGGGGGGGGGGGGGGGGGGGGGGGGGGGGGGGGGGGGGGGGGGGGGGGGGGGGGGGGGGGGGGGGGGGGGGGGGGGGGGGGGGGGGGGGGGGGGGGGGGGGGGGGGGGGGGGGGGGGGGGGGGGGGGGGGGGGGGGGGGGGGGGGGGGGGGGGGGGGGGGGGGGGGGGGGGGGGGGGGGGGGGGGGGGGGGGGGGGGGGGGGGGGGGGGGGGGGGGGGGGGGGGGGGGGGGGGGGGGGGGGGGGGGGGGGGGGGGGGGGGGGGACAGGTAACCCTCTTGCCTGAAAACTTCCCTTGGGTTCTTCTTCTTCTGATTTTTCTTTTTGGATATTTGCTTGATTTTTCTCCTTTTTCCGTTCGTCAGATCCATCTACCACAGAGTCGATGGAGACGGAGGTCGGCGGCGAGGAGAACACGCGCAGTAATGCCGACAATGCCGTCGCCGCTGAAGGAGGAGCCGGCGCTGATGAGCCCGCTGGTGAAGAGGCCGCCAAGGCTGCCGCCGAAGAAGCAGGAGCGCCAGGCGCTACGCCGACCGCCGATCCCTCTGCCGCTGCTGCAGCGCCAGGCTCCGAAGAGCCCCAGCCCGGCGCCTATCTGAAGGCCGGCGACGGCATCTTCATCAAGCTCCCCTGGGTGTCAAGCTCCAGGGCGCCGAGACCACCTTGCCGGACCCGGCAACCCTTCCTCCAAGCAGCCCCCAGCGCAGTCCCCAGCGTAAGTGTATAGTTTACTTCCTGCTATTAGGCGCGCATGAGTGCTTTTTCTTTGCTGATATTTGATTTTGGTTGTTGTAGGAGCAGAGCAGCTTCACCAGGAGTGCCCAGAAGCCGCTCCCGAAATGCCTTCTGCTTCAACTACACCGCCAAGGGAGGATTCCCCGGCAAGGGAGCGTTCTCCGGCAAGGGACAGTTCTCCGGCAAGGGGCAGCACCAGCGATCCTCCGGTGGCTGAGACCACGACCGCAGGTCCCAGTACAGGTAACCCTCTTGCCTGAAAACTTCCCTTGGGTTCTTCTTCTTCTGATTTTTCTTTTT